>VZRX01000492.1:162414-182540 GCA_013398075.1 Notiomystis cincta | reverse complement strand
CCCCTGAACACAAACAAGTGAAAAGGCTTTTAATAAATCCTTTAAGCTGGATACATAGCTCATACAGAGGGAAAGAGAACATAAAAAAATATATTTCTCTAAATTCTGATTTACTCTGGAAGAGGGAATGATGCTTCAATTATACCCCTACCGAAACAGAAGCTTTTAGAAAATTCTTTCACTAGACAGCAGTTCACTGAATGGCTACATTAATGTACATTTCAGGCTTTGAAGTCAGGGGGCCAAAGTAGAAATGGCTCAAGAAAAAAGGCATGCCATGCCCTCTTTACAATTACATTAATTATTTTTCCCATCTCCGTGGAAAGGTTATTTACTGTATCCAGATTTCTCATTTTCCTAGCAAGACTGAGTGGAGAGACAAGATAAAAACTTGTTATTTCATTTACAGAACTTGTATAGCTCACTTATTTCATTAGATTTGTCATGACTTACAGTGGTCAAAGTAAGAGCAAAACTCTCTGCACATCCTGATAAACATACAACTGAAAGGCTTCTGTTTCTCCATTAAGGCCAACTAAAGCACCCTGAGGGCAAAATAAATAAGCAAAGAACAGACAGGAAAAACTTACTTGCAGTAATGAGTTATTCTGGTAATAACTAAGTCACAGCATGGCCATGGAAGAAGAATCTCAGGAGTCAAGTACCTAATTGCTGTGCCCACTCCACTTGCAGACTCAGAAATCATTCAGTAAAGGTTGTGAGTAAAGGTGCATCTATGTTTGTGCCTTTCTAATTCAAGTATTTCAACAATTTCAAGGGTTTGGCTGCAGCTGTGGACTGTAATTTTAAGTACACAACTCTACTACAATCATAATACAAAATAATACTGCTTGGACAGGGATATGGATGGAGACAAGTTCCAAAAGACAGAACAATAACTTCCCTCTCAGGACTTATGGTTCTCCTTCCCAATTCTGCCATTGTTAGCTGTGCTTTCTTGGTTGAGACATTGGAGACCAAACGATCCAATTTGTTTATTAATTTAATCAATGCAGTAATGAAATACAACTGTCTGCCCTAAATATTACCAGTGGTGTGACAATACCAGTTTTCTATAAAATTCAGTTTTGTTCTAAATGTTACAGCAGACATGAAATATTCACTCTAGGCTTTTCAACTTTAGACTGTTGTTTGCTCCCAAAACAAGACAGCATGCACATCCCTAACAAGAATCTGAATTCTCCTCATTATATTTTCCTCCAAAACAAACTCTGGCAACTTTCCAGAGCTACAAAATTTCTCAGCACAGGAAAAACTCAAAACAACAATGACGAAAGAGGAGTATTAAAAAGCCACAAACAAATAAGCACTTGATCCAGGCTAGAGGGAAAGAAAAAAACCAGCAACACACACAAGTTACCCAGTTCCCAAACAGCTTAACCATCTTCCACTTCCATACATATGATTACTTCCTGCTGTCTCTGGGCAAAGTGCAACCACTGCTCCATTTGGGCTAAAAAACCAGCAAAATTGTGTCATGGCACATAAGCAACAAAAAGCAGAACAAAATCTGACCACAGTGTCCCTTTCATGATGCAGGGCATGATGCTTCTGACAAGTCTCAGTCACAAGATCTCTTTAAAATTAGATTTTAAACCATCCAAAGTGAACAACCAGACCAGCAAGTAGGTAAATAGAACTTTTTGCCAAAATGTTAAGGTATCTGAAGACATTAGCAGGATCCTGACTACACAGCTATCACATCTTGTCCAAATTCTCTCTACTTTTTCTTTTATCCAGGTCCTGAAACATGAGCAATTGGAGTGCATTTATTGAGTAAATTATATTTAGATTAAAAAAAATCAGAAGTAACTATCGACTCAAAATTACAAATAGACCAGGTATATTAGTGATAGATCTTTTCAATGTGTCTGCACCCAGAACTGGCACTGTGGTTGCTATAGGGATTATGCTGACAGTAGCTTTTGGCAGCATATGAACAGGTGACACTCATTCCCTAGGTCATGTTCCTCTAGAGTAAACATTTGTAAACAAATTACTGCTTAAACTGCCATTTCCTGGCCAACAGTACACTCATGTCATCTGGTTTTGGGCACAGTTCCTCCCACTTCTAACAGAGAGGATACTAGCAGTGAAAAGAAAAAAGAAGTCACAAAACAGACTCAACTGTTTTGACACAGAAAGGAGCATAACGGGAATGACTAAACTCTATTCTGGACCAGAGGCAGCTAACAAAGCCAGGGGAATTGTGTTCCCTTTGTCTTTCAGAAGAAAAAAAGCCAGCAAAACCAAAACCTAGCAAAACACAGAAAAGGGTGGGAAAAAGAACAAATTCATTTTCTCTACAGCATCATCAAAAATTCTGACTTTGTAGTAACTTTGAATTTTAATTTCATTTAAATCAACACAATTCTATAAAGGTTGGAATGGTCACAGAGAATGGCAGCAAGGGTTAGTGACTATACCTGATATAAAATTGAAATGTCTCCCTTTGCTGGTTTAGATCTATTAATTGATTTTTTAGAAATCTATTGTTTTTAAACTTCTGCTCAGCTCTTCTCTGTATCTAGTGCCCAGTCATCTCTTAGGTGGAAAGTAAAAGCAAAAAATTACAATACTGAACAACACAGTCCTTTCCCTGTTGAAAAAAAGCCCATAACATTGCAAGAAAAAAGCACCTTAGTAATGGATTATTTAAAGCCTCCAAGAAGAGTCTGCTTTTGTAGAAACTCAGCAGAAAATTAGAGAAAATGGAAACAAATACTTGATTTATACCTGTGGCTATGAAAGCAGATTAAAAAAAGAAGATGAAAGGCTGCAAGTTCCACTGCTGCATATCCTGAGCCACAACAGGCTCAAGAGGCTACACACATTTTTACTCTCCCAGGGAAAGAGAGGACTAGAATAGAAATTCTGAACTCCAGAGATGATCCCTATCCTTTCAAAACATACCTCAATAACAGATTTTTTTAAGTAAATATCAAGAGAACAAACTACATATATAATAGATTTTAAACTGCTCTAGTATTGGAAACATTTGAGGATTGGTATTTTTTTAAGAGCTACCTAAGAAGCATATGAAATCCAGTATAAATAATTCCCTAATGATTCTCAAGCCCTTTTACATTTATTGCTAGTGACAACATTCAAATACAAGACAGTGTAATAATTAATATTGCAATTAAATATGATAATTAAGTTTCTTTCCACTGAAGAAAGTGACTGCTTCACAAGAGATAAGGGATACATTATGACTTACTCAGCTGAGCAGTTATTTGTTAAGCAGCCTACTATCTTTATTAAATCTAGTCACATAAGTAATGATGAGTAGTTTTTATAATAAATGGAACCCTCACTTTCAGGTGCTCATAAAAACTCATGTTCTAGCCAAAGAGGAGAAGGGGCTCTAGACACAGGCAAAGCAGGTGGAAGCTCCTGGAGGCAGCCAACCCACAATAGTGCTGCCACCTGCTATTCCTACAAGTGATCAACTCTACAGAGATCCTGACAAATAAGTTTGGGGGGGTTTTATAGCTTAGAGGATCTTTTCTCCTCCAGGGTCTCAACCTGAAAAGTTAGAGACTGAGCAGTGATTCTGTAGAATGCCTCTACCTCCATAAGGAAAATAAGCTGTAAAAACCTGCTTGCTTTCTTGCCACAGGACCATGGAATAACATGGCTCATTCAGGCAGAAGTGTATTATAAAAACAAAAGAACTCAAACAAAATTGCCCACACTTTTCACCCACATCTGTCTGCTTCTGGGAGATTCAGCAGGAGGTTCTAGAGAGAGCAGAAGGAGAATTGGTACAAGACAAGGCTTGATTCTCTTGTCAGTAAGGCCCACAATTTGGGCTCACTTTGCCCTATTCTACTCGTATCTGCACCACCAAGCAAGTGATCACATGATTTCTGTTTTTTGAGCTGTATCAGTGCTGCTATCCTCATGTGTTTTTGTCATAGGGGTTTGCATTCTTTTTCCTGGGAAAAATGCTTACCAATGCTGCTCTAGTACAGTTACAACATAACATTTCCCACCACTAGCACTTTGGAGATTTTATTTCCAGACAGCCCTGACAAGATGAGTCTGTCTCAATGCTACTTTATCCAACCTTAAAACATAAGGTTTGGAGATGACAGTTGAATATTACAGTCTTTGTTTTGGCAAAGCACCATATATCACATCTGTCCAAGTTGTGCACTGTGAAACAATATATCCTAAGCACTAGAAACCCCAAAATATAGATCTCATGTTTTTAAGCAAAAGTGGATAAAACCAGTCCTTTTTCTATTTGTCTGTGTTTTCTTTTTCTCGATTTGGCATTATTTACAGATAAGCTACAAACTATAGAAAGTCAATAAAAAGAAAGCTGAACCAACAAAGCACATGACAGTAAACAGCTTATCAGCAAGAGCTGTATCATTGCCTTGCCTGCCTCCTTCAAGTTAAAGGAGATCCAGAATTTATTGGGTGCTGGTAAACACAGTTTAGAGATCTGAAGCACACACAGGAAGAACGCAGCACTTTCCAAAGTCCACATAAGGGCAGAAAGATATAAACAATCATTATCTGTGCAACTCAGCTGGAGAAAGCTCCTCAAAAGCATGCAGTGAGAGAAGACAGGGCTGCAAAGTCAGCTCACTGCAGACCTTTCTGCCCCAGCTTTCCCAGCTGACGTAGCAGCGACTGACAGCACCATAGAAAATAACACATCACAGATTTTTGGGTCAAGCTACTTTCCTCCTATAGAATATGGCCACAGATTTAGAAGAGACAGAAAATAGATACACTAGAAGGTAATTGTAACTTTTATCTATAGATATCTCAGACTTGGATGATGCAATCCTATAAGTAGCTTTCAGTACATTGGCTTTTTTTTAACCTCTGCTAAAATGAAAGCCCTTCACTACACAATTGATCTTGCTGTTCCCCTGAAGCACTCACTTCAAGAAGTTTGAATTCTAAAACACCAATATTTATAGAAAGAAAAATTACCTTTTAGCATATAAAGTTGTCAAGACAATAGAGATTTATTAAGCATTAATCAATTTTTGAATGCATTCAATTTATAGTCTGAAGCTATTCCTATAACAACCAACGTAGATTTTGGTTAGAGAAACAGCTTTTGTTTCGTGCTGCCATAGATTCTTAAAAGGATACAGACACAAAGCACTGATGCACCTTCTGCACTAGTTATTACATAGAAAGTCAGAGAGGATGATTGGTCCTTTTTTAATAATTTTTACTTCAGTTGTTCAGCTATGAGATCAGCAGGACACTTTCAGCACTAATGAATGTAGTGCTGTGTTGAGTACATGTCGCTAGCTCAGAGAAAGAAAACCAGAAAGCCTGGAACACCAAGGGAATCCTGTTAAATCAGAAAGATGTATTAGCCTTGAAGCCTTCCAGGACATTATCTCAGAACCAACTCACAGACAAAGGTCAGAAAAGAAGTAATGAGGCTGCCCTGGGACTGTGTTGAGCAAGGAAGACTGCAAGACTGTAAGTTAGACAATGTTAAATCAGACAGCATCATCTCATAGAAATGCTTTTTAAATTTTAAAAGCATAGCTGGAACCACAAAATCAGTTATTGTTTCAAATAATTATTTTTGCAAATGTTCATAAATCTTCAAGCATTTGTCCAAATTTACCAAAGGACTAATCATCACTGCTGGTTTGGCTTTTCTAGGCTCTATTAAAGGCAGTTTTGATTGTAATGACATGAGACATGTAGTATAGATTTGTACAGGTGCACATCAAACTTCTGAAACCCAGCCCTAATTAAACTTTTGCCTGCAAAACTACTATGTGTACTCCACCTCCATCTCTTCAATTCTCAGTGTTCTGTGATCCATTTTAGCTACTAGTTTACTTTCTTTGGTGTTCCCTGGGGCTTACAGGGAGGATGAAAGAAACATGTTCCTTTCTTCCAGTGTTTATACTGGCAGATGACTGCAGAATAAAGAAATTTGTAATTGTATGTTTTTGGAGAATCAAGGCCATTCTGACTACAATTCCTCCACTGTTACATGATAAAGGATAACCAAAATTGCAATCCCTGCACTGAATAATGACAGTACAATAAAGTAAGAGATATTATTAGAGTCCTTAAGTCAACTAAAACATGACTTTGCTATGGAATATTTTAAACTGGAACTAGTTATGCATTGCCCTAAATTCTGGCTTCAGGTACAAGGACTAACATAACTATGAAACCAAAGATCCCCAGCCTAACAAACAAAAGCAAGTGCAACAGCAGAGAAACATCTCCTGATTCAACACTGTGGAAGCACACCTGAAAACTGAGAAGCTCCTTAAACCGTTTAAGAAGTGGCCAATATTCATAAGGGATAATCTGTTTGCCTGGGGAACATAAGACAAACAGAATCAAGGATGTCTGACTGACAGCACTGATAGAGTCCAAGTTAAAATACTCATCAGTATAAGTGGATTGTAAAGTATATGACAACTTCAATTTCAAATTTTAGTTAACTATCCAATAGTTATATATTTGAAGTCAGCCTTTAAGGACAGGCATTTTTCAGGAATTTCTCCATTTATGGGCATCATGGCAAACTGGCCATAGTGACAGATAAAACAGTCTGACCTGGGGTACTGACAGTCTTGGACATAAGAGTGACAGCTCCTTAGCACCTTTCAGTAGGTAGGCATGAGGTAACAGATGTTGAAAACAGTCTTGTGACAATGAGGAAATAGGGATTACTCTTTACAGCTGTTATTCAAAGCCTCTAGAAATTCTGTGTGAAAAAAGTGAAGCTTGATTCAACTCTCATTAGGTGTCTCTCCTCACAAGTGACCTGCTGATATCAAGTTAAAAATGCCTTAACCAGGTCATAAAGGTGAAGTTCAACTCTACAAAATACCAGTTTAAATCCCATGCACCTCCTGGAGTTTGCACAAAATTTAAGAAGCACACAAGTCTTGTGTCAAATTCCTGCTCAGGAATCAATTTTGCTTTAACATACAAAGCAAACTACAGTGAGAGAAAGGTTATAGCATAATATTTAAAAGAAAATATGACATTCAGAAAAAAGTAAATATCATCATAATCCCTATAGCCTTCACCTCCTCACTAAGCTGAAAATGAATAGGATTGCTATCAGTTCACTCAAGAGGCATCTGCATAATACACTTAAAAGAGGTATATGATTACACTTATTTTTATATAAAATCCAAATTTTCTACACAAAGAAGTTCTAAACACAATCCCAGAACACGTCCATCTTTCTTTGTCATAAGCATAAAGAAAGAAAAAAAAATTAAAAAAATATTCTAGAACAATCTTCCTCCTAACACACTCTCCCAGAAACACCAAGTCAGGAGGATCTTCGGATGCTGGAAACGATTGTAAGATTTCAGACTTTTTTCATTGCTCAGATTGGTAACATGAAACAAAGGCAAAGAATCAACCAGCTAATGAGCTACTTTAAATTATATTGAGTTTTGACTGCTGATATAGATGTGTACCAAACCATCTGAAGGCTTTTCACCAATGCAGGCAGAATTTGGTACTGCAATATAGCAATAAGGGCCAAAGGGTGGGAGGAAGAATTAGTGGCCAGGCCAGTATCCCTCCCATACTTAATATAAAAATGTAAAATAGCTCAGATGTCCCTTCCCCATTATTATCTCCAGCAAAATTTTAATCTGAACAGTCTTAGTATAAATTTATATCAGCAGTATACATGTTCGAGAGTATAAATTATTAGATTTATTTGTACTGGAAGGAAAATTGGAGTATATTAAGACAGAACAAATACACATGATGTAAATCTTGCTATTACTATCAATGGTGATATTGGATCAGAGTGAAGAATGAAGTAAATCTGATTGTTCAGAAAAACAACTTACTTACTACTTGTGCAGGAGTGTTTGGAATCTTACTGCATAAACCTAAGGAGTTTATTTTAATTGTTCAGGAAAGCTGCAGACACTAGGATTATAATCCTAATTTACAAAACCAAAATCCACACACAGGCACTCTCTGAGCATGCTCTTTAACTCTGGAAGACTCCATGCACATACTGTAGAATAGAAAAAAGGTCCTCAATACTTATGTAGTTATTTCTGGTTTATACCCAGTACTTGTCTCTCAAGATTAATTCAGCATATTCCCTTTCCAAAGGATGTCTAAACCATTTTATAAGGGATGACTCCCTCCACTATTGATCTCCTCTAGCCATATCACACTTCTTCTGATACAGCTCTGCCAGCAGTAGGAGGAAACTATTATTTGATTTAGCTCATCTTGCTGCTGTGCTGTAGGCAGGCTCTGTGCCCTCTGTCAGCTCAGAAGCAGCCCTGAACACTCCTCCTCCCACAGTTGTGGCAGTGCTTGGCTCTCCCCCTTTGTCACAGGGCATTAGCCAAGATGCTTCCTGTCAGGAGCACTGAGCTGTTATTGCCCACATGTTCCCACAGTCGACAGGAACAGACAATGCTGAAGGTAGAGTGTTTGTGAGCTGGAGCAATGCTGGAGGGCAGCTGGGCTCATTACTCATTTCTCCAGCTGGAAACAGAGTATTTATTGTTGTGAGACCTTGCCCCACCAGGGTATCTCAGCCCCGAGATTTTCAATACACTGAGCCTAAGTCAGCTGCTCACTTAATTGTCAGCATGTCAAAACCAGGTGCTGTAATTTTATTACCTGAGCCACATCAGCTTGTTTGATCAATTGTGATTGTTCCTGGGTTTAGCCAATAGAACTAAATGAATTAAAGACCCCAAGGTTCCAGATTTTTTCCCCTATATAGGCCAAACTGTTTTAAAGCTCAATAAGGCAACAACCACTTGGCAACACATAGACTGTTTTCCCACAAGCAGTTCAAAAAAGCTCTTCTCCAGTGTTCAGTGAATATAGTTAGGAAGCCAATCTGCAGCACTATGACATTAGTTCTCTGTTGGAATACCAAAGTAAAAAGCCACAAATCTTAGCTTCATTGTCATATAGGTTATAAACAATGAAAGAGCAAAGCTGAGCCTCTTAAAAGGATGTATTTTTAAAAGTCTGTCCTGAAACCTGAAATCCCTTGAAATTTTACCTGAGGTGATGCTAACCTACTTGCCCAGAAATAAATTTTTTTACAGCAAATCACNTATATATATATATAATAGAGTGAACTATATATGTATCACTCACTCAGGAGGCTACCCTAAACATATGCTGACATGAATAGTCAGAAATATGCAATATGGTTCTATAGGGTATTTTAAAATATTATTGATACTGTTACTATTTTCCTTTTTTAAAAACACACACACAAAACACATCCTAGAATTTAACAATTTGCATCACCTTTTTCCCTTTAGTATTTTACTTTACAATTTGTGGTTTCTGCCATCCAGTGATTGGGCAGTAGCGTGTTTTATCTCTGTTAAATGACAGAGTACATTCTTACAATCAAGAATACTACAGAAAAAGCTTCTCTCAGTCTCTTCTGTACTTTACATAATGAAGTTTTCCCTTTCAGCTTGTAATCAGAAGCCCCAGGATTACTGCCAAATGTGTGTTTCTTGGATACCAGGCAAAGGCTTCCTGTCTACCATTTATTTCTTTAGTTTCATTTTCTGAGTCAAGCTGAAGGATCCAAAAAATATTCATTCACAGTTTAGAGATTTGCAAAAAGGAAAAGGTTGTCTTCACTAACTCTTAGCAATCAGTAGGAAAATAGAAATTTTAATGTGGGCTGTTTAAGTTCAAAATTATTTTCTGATTAACCATTTCATTAAAAATCACTGAAGTAACATTGCAAAGGGCAAGGAGATACAGGCCTTGTCGTAACTTGGATACCTAGGAAATAATCTCTAAACTTCTTAGAAGAGTGAGTTTGTCCTCTTGTTTCCTCAAAAGTGAAAGATCAAGAAGTGAGGAATTCCCTTAAACAAAGCTTGATCTCTACTGAAAGACAACACGGAGTGTTTCAAGTCCTGGCTATGATCATGAGACATTCATGAGAGGGGGGTGCACTTGCCATGAAACGAACAGAGAAGTGGCTTTGGCTGCGAGTCTCCATGACACAGCACTTCCCTACACTGCCCTGTTACTGCAGATCTATGGCAAACATCACCTCTGCTTTCAACTTGTCTGCCATTTACAAATCCTTTCCCCCCTTTTCTGCTGTTACCTCTAGGTTTCAAAACGTATTATTTTCCTTTCTTTTTGAAAGTATGACCTTATTCTTCTCACTATTATTTCTGCTGCCAGGTCCAAACTGAAGCACTGGGTTGTATTCAAATTGGTTTCCCCCCATATAAACAACCGCCAGATGTATCTGACCAGGCAATATGGAACAGATTTTGCTGAAAATGACCATTTATTAAATTTATTGAAGTCCCATTACCAAAATTATTCCAAATTTAATTTACTGACAGTTTAGTAGATTGTGTTTCTAAGCATCTATTTTCCAGTTACTATGGAAACAATTCCTGATACTTCTGTAATAACTGAAACTTAGGATGAGTAATTTGAACGTAAAATGTTTAGAGTGACGAAGTTAAATTTAGGAGGGGTTAAGCAGGTTTTTAGGTGTGGGCACGGTCTCGAGGCAGGCTCAGGAGGGACCGGAGTCATTTCCCGGGCAAGAGCTCCCTCGAGCGGCGAGAGTGGCAGCCTGGGGGCCCCGGAGCGAGCAGGGACACACGGGCCCAGCTGCCCATGAGAAATCATTCCTTTAATGAAAGCAGACAATTAAGAGGGACAAACAATACCCAAAAGATAAAGAAGGTCATAACCTTAAGGTAATAGAATTCAACTCAGGTCAGTTGCATCCCCAACTGTCACAACACACAGAGTAATTTTTTTAAAAAAAGTCACCAAAAACGTTACTTAAGTTTGGAAAACTGCCACATTTTAAACACCAGGATTTTCTCCCTTCTTTTTCTTCAAGATTTTCTGATAAAAATGAAAAAGGAACAAGAATGTTCTTTGAATGCATGCTCCAGCTTTAAACAGAAATTAAGTATACCCATTTCATCTAATTTCTTTCCAGATAGAAATAAGTTTTCAAAGTTCAAGTTTATTTGAAGATACCCAAGATGAACCATTGTAACTGTTCTTCCAGTGTGCCTGCTTTGCTGATAATCAAGGAAGAGCAGGAAGACTCCAGCAAGGCAGCATGGCCACCCTACACTGCTTTCAGCAGTGCATTGGCACAGCACTAGGAATAGCCAAAATCCTTATCACAGAGCCAGTCTGCCTCTGCTTCACTGCCACATGGAGAATTTCTGAAATGCAGGAAAAAAGTAAATAAGCAGCAAGAGAAACGAGTTTAAAGTCCTTTACCACAGACTTTTCCTAGAGGGAGCTGCTAGCACGTAACAGAGCACAAATCACACCCTGGTGACAGCCATCGTTTGGCACACGATCTCAGAGAACTGTTCCCAGCTTTAATCAGAGAGGGTGGGAAAGCATTCCAGGGAGAGCTCCGGCCTTGAGAAAAGCCCAGGTTTCTCAAGCCTCAGACCTCTAGCTAAGAAGTATTTTGTCAGTGACTGCCACCTCCAGAGCTCAGCCACAGCCTGGCTGCAGAACTTCCCAGGCCACAGCTGTGTGCAGAGAACAGCCAGGGCTGGGTGCAGACTTGCAGGGGGTTGCAGTGGGTTTGCACTTGAAACGCTTTGTTCCACTTTATCTCTGCTGTAGTTTCTCTTAGCATTTTTTTTCACAGGCAGCAGATGTCAAATTCCTTCATTCTTTACAGAGGTGAGAGAAGGGAAAAAAAAAAGGAAGAAATCTCCAATACTTGTCTGATATGCTAAGCTGCATGTCCCACATAATACAGACTATTTAAATGACATTTAAAAAGTGGGAAAATCACATACACAAAAATGTCAAATTCCCATCACAGTCCCCTTTTGTCTGGACTCTTCCTATTCCATGATTCATTTGCAAATCAGATTTTAGCTGGAGATGCTGCATTGAGGTCATGAAAGGGGTAACTACTGTGCTCTGTTAGAAGCATTAACCAAAATGCATCACTGGGGCAAATTCTTTAGAACAAAAGCTTAATATCATAAATGGTCTTAACTGAGAATGTTAACTGAGAATGAGGCAGGCCAGCCTTTATTCTTGGGGAAGTTTCATTAGATGATCTTAAAACTCCCAATCTTATATGTGAACCCTGTGACCAAATCAGGAGAGCCATCACTGAATATCTTAAGTATTACTGTTCCTCACAAACCCTTTCATTATTTTTCATTCAGGGCTTTTTTCCCCCACTTTGAATTAAAAAAAAAAAAAGTCATTAAATAATACAGGAAGAGATTCTATTTCCTCACCTTTTCCCTTCCCAGACAAAGTCAGAAATGAGTCATTATTCAATAGGGGTATGATGACAAGCTAACAGTTATTTTTCACATTTTCACAGAGTACAAAGGTAGCAGATTCATGAATAGCCAATTCCTGCTTTTAATACAAGAGATGATCTGCAAGTCAATTTTAGTATTTCTCTCCCTAAGTCACATATTATTCCTGCAGGCTAAAGAGTTTGGTGGTAGCTGAAAGGCAAAAATCTCACTTTCAAATACTCTGTCCACATTATTTATTTCAGTGACACATAAAAAAACTATCCCAATTTTAACTTGTTATTCAAGCATGTTTCAAATTGGAAAAGATCAGACAGACATTGGGTAAAGCTCCAGACTTGCACTTATGCTGAAATCAATGGTAAGAGTCAGATCAACTGGAACAAGTCTGAAGCAAAAGTTATGGAGTAACCTTCAGAACTACAACAAATAATGCAAGAGGTATTGGTGCATGGCTAAACAAACTCATAAAAATCCCTGTATAAGGATAGATGTGCCCTTTAGTACACAGCTCTGAAACAGCACTCTTGAACTGGTCAAGAAATACTGCTCCAGCTTGTAAAAGTGTTTCATTTTGGAAAGCTCCAAATGTGACAATCCTCTGCATTTTTTCTAAGCACAAAGATCTATCTTGTTCATAAAACTTTTATCAGATGCACTTTCTCCAAAATAACACAACTCTAGACATCAAAGTTTTAGCCATATAAAGGATGAGAAAAAATGCAGATACCTTCATAACTTAAGGTAAAACATTATTCTTTGTTATTTGTTTTGTAGTCTTTGTACTCATGAAAATAAATGTAGTGAAATATTTTGTGTAAACTAATTTATCTGAGACACAATGTAAACTGGAGAGAGCATGTGCAATGGAAAATGCAAAAGCAGAAATCTGATATTCAGCAGTTTCTAACAGATTCCTTATGCATTCCCTAAACACTGACTCTAAGTGTGTTGATCTAGTAATAATTTGACTCTCAACTTCACAGCCATTCCCCTCTCACTCTACTTTTAGAGGGCCTGCTTTACCTGTAACAGCTGCAACATGCTTCAGGACAATTTAAATACATCTAAAGGTGTAGCAACAGCATCTTTACATTTATGTGACATGAAAATGTCCTTGTTACTCTCCTTTTATTGAGAACAGGCCTTCACATAAAGAACAGATACAACACAAAGTAGTAACTGACAAAATGTGTTTTTTTCACTGAGTATGTTTCGACCCATTACAGAAAACGGGCCCCGAGAGCAGAGACTGTTAAAAGCAGATACTTCAGAAAATATTTAAACTTTAAGCATGAAAATACAAAACCTGTGTAAATCTGTGTTTGCATACAGGGATGGCAGGTTTGCAGGTGTTTTTACCAAATGTAGCCTTTATCTTAAGAATGTCTTTTGTTCTGACTCCACACAGACTTAAGTGCACACAACCACCAGGGCTTCAGGGTAATGCACATGAAGAGTTCCTAGAGTGCAAGTGAACTTGAACTGTCAGTAAAATTAAAACATTGCATGCCTACAGCTCAGGAACTTTCTGCACACTGGAAAAAAGAAAGTTCTTACATAAAGCAGTGAATGCAAGTATAACTCAGTTATATACAAACAGTGGTAACTAAAACAAACAGCAAGGCCACTTCTTACATCTCAGCTGTTACACCCTAATCAATTGAAACACTTTTTCCAAACACAAACTTCAGTTAAAACATTTTGTGTACTATGATTACAATAGCACTGAGATCCTTACATTAGGAAAAGAAGGAAGCTGGGTTTCAGTCAGGAACTTATATAACAGAGAGAGACTGCAACAAGGCTGGCTCATTTTTTTTCAGCATTGATTTTTATACTTTTCCCTTTTCCTCCAAAATTGTATTTCAGCAAAATGTTTTTCTGGATTTTTATACAAATTATGGGTTTGAAGTAAACTTCTCACAAACAAACAATCTCAAATCTTAAATTAGGATCTTTAAAATATATTAAGAAAAATTTCCAAAAAAAAACATTTCTTTTTTGTTTAAGGTAAAACATTGATTCCTTACAGAAACGAATTTTCACAACACCTTTTCTCACTATTGACATCTATGTAACATACCTGTATCACACTTCTATTGCAACAAGCTCTGCATTCCATAAAAATTCCCCAAAGCACAGTTTTAGCACATCAGGAACAGCAGACAAGCCAAACAATTACACAAGGTGAACCTGTCAAATAATACCAAAAATTATGTTTAGAATATGTTTCATGTGTTGATGCTTATCCAGAGTTAAGACATAGACAGAGATACAAATGCACAGACTGTTCTCAAACATTGCTTAGTACAGAGCTGCCAGGGAAATCAGTGATAGGGGCTCCAATCAGCCAGATGGAGAAGGAAGGTCCTTGCAATGTCAGCTTTTCAATGTGTGTAGGCATGCACACACTCTCTAGCTTTTTATATACATACTCACTTTTTTCTTTGCTCATCCAGCTCTTACTACAGGATAAAATAACAATCCTTTTGGGCTTTCTCCCGAGCTTAGGAGAAAAGGCTTTTCATCTTGCTAAAGACCATTATAAATTCAGCCTGATAATCTAACTTAGCACTTCATAACTTCAGCTCAGACACCATATGCCAGACTGCATTGAAACTTTCAATTTATCTTGCTCCAGCTCACAGAGGAAAGTGCATGACCAAGAGTTTATTAAGAAGAGATACAGCTAATAAATTTAATTGGTATATTTTTCTGATCCCTCCCAATCTTGAAAAAGGCCTATACATAACACCTAATACTGTTCATCACACAGAAATCTTTCAGTGAGAAGTTAAATCCCTTTCCCCTCAATCCATGTTGCTCTGTAATCTTTGACTCTACACCCAAAAACTCCAAACCTAAATCCCAATTCAAAACACCCTATTTACAAGGAAAAAAAGCATTTGCCACACGCCCTTCAGATGGAAAAATCTAGTAAAGCCTTGATAATTTGGCATTTAAAAATGCACAACTCCTAAATTCTTCTTGCTAACTCAGAAGGAAAATCCCTTAAGCTATCTCCCTCCCTGCTCCCCCTTACAGATCCCCAGAGTGCAGGCTTTTTAGCTTTAGCACTACCTGCCAGTGGTCCCCTCCTTGCTGATGTCTGCTTTAATTTTGTAAGGGAAACATGCCCAGCACTCAGATTAAAGTAACTTTCTGATTTTTTCTCAGCTATGCTCTGTTGAGGTTGCAGGCAAATGACAAACCAGATGTTGGTTTTGGCATGAGATTCGGTTAACTGAACAAAATGTGTGAAACTACTGACATGACATTAAAAAATATCACTAGGAATTACAAATAATGCTATGAGGGGGTGACAAAAGTCACAGATCGTGCTGGGAGGGTGGCTGGATCCTACAGGTGCTTAAGGAGAAGCTAGAGAAGAAACTGGCAGACAGCAGAGAGAATTTAAAGGGACTGCCAGGGACCTTCCAGGGACTAAAGTCATGCAAGGCCACCAGCCCCAGGATAATCCCAGCCTTATATGGTATTACAGACACGGTTATCTCAGTAACCCAAATCTGGGGGCACATGTAGCAAAACTGGGGCCAATGGGGAAAAAGTCATTAGGGGTGGATTGTTTATTTGGGAGGAGCCTACATTGGAAAAACAGAGGTGTAATGACAGCAAAACCCAGGGCCAGGAAGTGGCAAAAGGAATGAGGTGTGCAACTCGTTCCTGGTGCTGCACAGAGATACCTGTCAGGCAGCCCTGGGTTTCATCACCACGCCCGGGCAGGACAATAAACCAGACCTGTTGTTCTGACCAAAACAAAAACTCCAACCTGCTCCCCTGGTCAGGGGAACTCCAGGAGAGGCAGGGAGGGGGCTCTTCCTGAACAGTGAGGGAACAACTGGCTGGCACTGCTTGTTGTGCCCTTTTGATCTGCCCACTTCCCAACAGGCTCTTCAGAGTCCTAAAATTCTCTACCAATTTCATGTCCTTCCTTTGGTTTTTAGTGGCTTGCTTTCTGTTACTGAAAAGTTCTAGAAATCAGTGTGCATGATAACTGTCTTATCTGACTAAGGCTGATACCAAAAACATTTCAAAGCAATGGCCAGATTGGCTCTGCAATTTTCTTTTTTGCTTTTCAGCAGTATTTAAATAGAACACTTTTTTTAAACTTATATTTGATTGTTTAGTATTAAAGCAGATTAGTGATGCCTGGTCATATTTTCATGTTAAGACCACATTGAACACATAAAATAACTTCATAAATAAGCCTGAAGAGGGGTTATTTTATTTGTAGTAACATTAAATTTATCTCTGTCCAGTTTTCTTGTGTTAATCAATATCAATTTGATTTCTAACAAAGCATTGTAAAATGCTTCATTTTAAAAAGAAATTAAATTTGTTTTGTATAAAGAACAGGAAAAAAGTCTGAAACAACAACTGAATTTGAATGGTCCCTTTTGGCTAAAAGGCTAAAACAATATCTCAGAGAGCTGAGGATTGTGCAGTCTATTTAGAAACAAACAAATCTTCATATAGCAACTGCTTTTTATCATATTGTGATAATAGTAACATTAGAACTAAATGAAAAGCTCTTATCTGAAAGCAGAATGAAATAATTTGAAAAAAAAATAAAAAAGTCATACAAAGAAAACAAAGAATGTGCAAGTGATCCCAAAAGAGGCAGGGGAGGACACAGACTCCAAGGAAAGTCTCACTTTGCACATGTTTTGGAAGCAATTTAAAAGTGAAATATGGCCAGCTGTGTGTCTAATGTGTTCTGTCAGTACAGCTCACGAGTCTATGGTAAAAGCAGTGTGCAAGAGGAAGAAACACCACCTTGCTCTTCATTAACATTTGAATTTAATAAAAAGCTAATCCTCCCAGCTTATGATTCTTCAGCTACACTTAAAATGTAAAGTTTTGTCCCAGAGTAGTTTTCTTATTATTTATTACCTATTGTAATAGGTAATTGTGCAAGATCCAAACCAAGCCTGTATTACCAAGGCTGTTTTGGCAGGGGAGAAGAAAGCAGCAAACACTGCTTCTGAACTGCCTCCTCGGCCTGTGCTGCAGCTGATCCCCCAGCTCACCAGTCCTCACGGTCTGGCTGCCAGCACGGCCTCAAGACGCCAGGTGGCTTCAGAAGCCACTCAGCTCCCAGGGCAGATAAGCCCGGGCTGAATCACACTTTTAGTGACCTTCCTCCCTGCAGGCAGAGGTAAGAATGGCACCCCAGTGGTTTGAACAAACTCACCCTCTTAGAGCTTTAGATTTTTATTTTTTTAAATACAAAGAAAATGCATAAGTGCTATGGTATGCTAAACATTCCCTATATGTTAAATACTGCTAATATCAGTCCTAAAAATGCAAATCTGACCTGCAGGGCAAAGAAGCACTCCTCCACACACCCCAAACTTTTCTTCCTGCCTGACTACCCACTAAGAAGAAAAACCTGTATGGCAAAAAATAAACCCCAAAAACTTCTCTAGAAACATATCAATCTGTAAATAAGTACAATCTAAAATAGTCAAGCCAGGTATGTATGGTGGACAGTTCTTAGAGTAGATGAATTTAGCTTTACCAAAACAAAAGATGGAGCCAAGTGAAGTAATGCACAGGTAAACCAAGTCATGAAGCCTTGCTGGGTTTGGCTACGTGCATTAAACCATGAAACTCCCAAAGACTTTACAGGCAGCCTCCAAAAACACCAAAGAAAAATACCTCTCCTTACAAGGGCTTTTCTTTTTTTCTGTGCATCTCTGAACTAGACAAATAATTACAGTCCACAGGACTGTCTTTCCAGCAGCTATTCTCTGCCCTGCTGCTCTTTTTCTCCCTCCAAAACTAGTCTCCATTTTCTTTTGAAGCTCTTGACTGCTGCCACACCTGCAGCACCAGAGGCAGGTATTTCCATCACCTACTGAACCAGATCATTACAGGCCAAATAAACACATTGGTGGAATTTAGGGCCCCAAAACCACCTGCCCAAGAAGTGGCAGAGGAGCCACCAGCAGACAGTACTTCCCAGTCCAGCCCCTGGACCCACAGGCTGTGCTAAGGAACTGTGTCAAGATGAAGGGCACCCCTGCAGACAAAGAGGGAAGAAGCCTTCAGGCCCTTGGATCTGTTCCCTTTAAGTGAAGGACCTATTCAAATTTCTACACCACAAGCCCAACAGTTTTTTCCAAAGGGCCTTTTCTGCTCTCTCTCTCACATGTCAGGCCAGTAACCTGTTCCCAGCAGCTTCTCCTCAGGCCTCAGCCTTACTCACCTCTTCCTTAAGGAACACCCTCTCTGAGGTTTATCCAGAGAGAAGCCAGTTTTTGCCAAGAAGGAGTTTACCCTTACAGAGACCCCACACCTTCACCCTTAGCCATGCCCCTGCCACAGACCTTAGAGCCTTCCAGCAGCCCCTGCCTAACAAGGGGGTAACAACCAAGAGACTACAGCTGAGGAAGGGCTCAGTAGCTGCTCTCCTAGCCCAGCTTTGAGAGACAAACATCTAATTAAACACAACCCAGGTTTTTATTTGCCTGCAGAGTGGTGCCCAGCTGGGGCTTTGGGGCTGGTGTGCTTTGTGACTCACTCTGGGTCTCGCACAGCAACTGGTGCTTCAGATCCCAGCAGTGGAGCAAAGCACAAAACCAGAGCAGATGGGTACCAGTGCTATTCACAACTACCTAGCAGTGTGTCCCTGAAGGAACACTCACTGGTGCCTGAGGGCAGGCAGCAGGTCGGTGTGTGGGTGCCCTGTGCACCTCAGTGACACACTTGGGGAGGCAAGGACTGGGGGCTCAGGGGACGTGTGTGCACACACAGTGGCATTTCAGGTTTGAAATTTCAGCTGAGACCAAGTGTTGGCATTTCAGGTTCAACAAGACCAAGTGCCAGCCCTGCCCTTTGGCCACAGCAACACCCTGCAGCACTCCAGGCTGGGGCGGAGTGGCTGGGAAGTGTCTGGAGGAAAAGGACCTGGAGGTGCTGGTCAAAAAGGGCTGAACATGAGCCAAGTGTGCCCAGGTGGCCAAGAATGCCACTGGCCCCTGGCCTGTATAAGAAATAGGGTGGAGAGCAGGACTAGGGGGGTGATTGTTCCACTGTACTGGGCACTGGTGAGGCCACACCTGGAGTTCTGTGTCCAGTTCTGGACCCCTCAGTTCTGGAAGGACAATTCTGGAGGTGCTGAAGCAAGTCCAGAGAAAGGGCAATGGAGCTGGGGAAGAATCTGGGGTATAGATCTCATGAGGAGCAGCTGAGGGAGCTGGGAGGCTCAGGCTGGAGAGAAGGAAGCTCAAGTGTGAACTTACCACTCTCTACAGCTCGCTGAAAGGTGGGGCTCAGGCTCCTGTCCCAGGCAGTAAGTGACAGGACAAGAGAACAGTCTTAAGCTGCACCTGGGGGGCGGTCAGGTTGGACATAAGGTACGAATTTTTTCACAGAAAGAGTGGTTAGGTGTTGGAACGGGCTGCCCAGGGAGGTGGTGGAGTCACCGCCCCTGGGGGTATTTAAGACCGAGCACTGGACAGGGCACTCAGTACCACGCTCTGGTTGCCACGGAAGTGTTCAGTCGTAGGCCGGACTGGAGGATCTCAGAGGTCTTCTCAAGCCCCGCTGATCCGCGCAGTAGCAGCGGGACTGCTGCGGACGCTGTCGGCGGCGCTGCCCGCGCCCTCAGGGCCCCGCTCCCTCAGGGCCCCGCTCCCTCAGGGCCCCGCTCCCTCAGGGCCCGCCCGGCCCCGCTCCCTCAGGGCCCTCAGGGCCCCGCTCCCTCACGGCCCCGCTCCCTCACGGCCCTCACGGCCCCGCTCCCTCACGGCCCCGCTCCCTCAGGGCCCTCAGGGCCCCGCTCCCTCA
>VZRX01000492.1:106782-162016 GCA_013398075.1 Notiomystis cincta | reverse complement strand
TTTTTTTTATGGAAGGCCTTAATGACCGTTTCCACGTGAGGGAGGAGAATGAACCAGACGGTTCACTAGCAGAGGCTTCCGCGGGTGGGTGGTGCTGGCACCAACAACTGCGCCTTACCCGTCATGCACGCGGCAGCCTAATTTGTGCAGGGATAGGCAATTGCAGTGTTGAAATTGTGCTGGAGATGGAAGGCAGGCGGTGAGAAGGTCGCGTTCTGTGTACGGCACTGTCCACCAGAATGTTGTGTTTTCTTACAAAGTTGGCTTAAAGCCGTCCGTGTCCTGTAAGAACGAAAAGCAGAGTATTTCCTGCTAGCGTAGCCTGCACCGCCCAGTGTTAATTACCATGTATTAGACTAATCGTGGAATGTAAAGTGTCCAACTGTCTGCAACAGCAAGGACTTCGTGTGTGTCTTATTGTCATTGAGGGGTTTCATGGATGCTTTAGAATCTGGTATTTTAACCTCTATACCAATATAGCAAAAGTGGAAATGAATCGCTGTTATCTGAGTCAGAAAGGGCTGAGAGAACAGGCTTTAACAGTGGCTAAGTTAACTTCTACTCTAGTTATTTGTGTTGCCAGTGCAGACCTTGATTCTGGATCTGGTTCTGGTGAAATGAATAGTGGTGGCTCCCCTTAGGGCCATGGGTGGTTGTAAGAGTTGCTCTGGCCTGGAGTGCTGTTATCGAGGGCTTTCTCTCCTCAAAGATCACCATTTCGAGCTCCTTTTTTCTTGATTAGATAATGTTACTCAGGTTATCAGTTCAGCGGTGTTTTGTTTTTTTCTGGGTTGTAATACTTAAAATATATGGGGAAATCCATTATAACAGAGTACACAGGTTTGAGGAAGATTTTGTTTCCTTCCTGATGGGTGATTTGTCCAGTAAGATGTAGGACTTTTGGTTTTTACACTTACTGTGCTTTAGAATATTAGGCTTATCAATAATATCAACGTTGTTTTCATTTCATTAGTTCTTTCTCATGTCTTGATTGCATGCAAAATACAGGGTGTTTCAAGATAAAAATCAGTAATGAGAAATAACTATGGATATAAAAAAAAGAAATTTATTTGTTCAAATTTGCGAAGTTGTGGTTTCTGTAAAGCTCTCAACATTGTAGTTCTGAAGACTTAGTTTAGGTGCTCAATTATTCAGAAAGAAAGTGTTTGAAAAATCCACTCCAAGAATTGATACTTCAATTTTTTGCTGTTCCATCACTGTAGCTTTTTTAATAGGTGTAATTTGAATATTGAAAGACTGTATACAATTTAATTTGTTCATATCTGTCCCCTGATTGTTTCTGAGAGGTGTTGAGGTGGAGTAGAGGAAGGGTTGATGTTTTTACTGTCATTAACTCCAGCAGTAGGAAAAGTCTGTGCCTGCTGTGTTGTTTGCTTTGATCCTCTCAAGTGTAAGCAGAACAGCTGAAGGGCTGCTGAAGAACCAGTGGTGGTCCTGAGTGTCCAAGTGCTGGTCAGAAAAAAGCGGTCTGGAAAGTCCCCTCTGGGCATTCGGCTGTACTTGCTTCTCCTACTGATTTGCAGCAATGAAGTTAAGTCAAAGCAGTGCTGTGTACGTTTCTGCACGTGTAACTCGACTTTAGCTCAAAGTGAGGTGAACTTTTCCATTAGTGATAGGTAGGGCAGAAGGAAATGGCTTTTGTGAGGAGTGGTTGTAGGGTTGAATGGGAAGCTGAGGCAGCCATTTTGTTGTTGCTGTACTGCAGTGATTGAGGGCAAAGACAAACGGGTTCAAATTTCCTGTTGTGGTGTAGGGTTTGAGTGGGTTCTAAAGAGTAATTCATTTTAATGAAAGTCAAATGGGATTCTCCCTCTACACTAATGAGGGTAAGCAGGAAAACGAGTTCTAGCTGTTGTGGGCCATAGCTGTGTTAAAATACAAGCGTGGTTAATTTATGCATGTACTGATGTCCAAATTTTTAGGTCATATCAGTGTCTGAGTGACTTTGAAACACTGTAATATTTTCATTTTTGCTTTATTAGGATTTTCCTTCTTCTTGGGGACACTATTTGAATTTCTCAGAAAAGAACTGATTAATGGAAATTTAAACTAATTTTCTACCTCTTTCAACTAGGCATACAGAAAACTGGCCAAGGAATACCATCCTGATAAGAATCCAAATGCAGGGGACAAAGTAAGAAAGACTTTTTTTTTTTTTAAATGCCTTAGGTTTGCTTTTACAGTAGCATCTAAGGAACTGAATGCAGGTGTTGAGGGCTTGCTGTTCACGTTGTTAAGAAATACTAACTGTGAGAGGGAGCATTGTCTGATCAACTTCTCCCCAATCTCACAATCTGCCAGTGTACCTCGTGACAAAATGCAGCAGTTGGCTGAGTCCAATTGGTCGAGAAGGTAATGCTGAGGAAAAACTGCCTCTCCTTCAGCTGGCATTGGCATCTACCTAGGAATTTGAGAGAGATTGTCAGTTTTTCAAGTTTTTCCAACGGGGGAAAATGTATGTGTAGAGGTTCTTAAAACTGCTGCAGCATAAAACAAGTTATGTATGTGAGAGGGTTGAATTAGATTTGTTATGCTAAAAGCAATTTAAAAACTGTCAATTAAGTTGACTCAGCTGATGATCTTTAACAAAATTGAAGTTCTGATGGCTGCTTAGAGGTGAGCAGAGAGGACTGTGAAAAGATACTAATTTGCCAAACACATTAATATACATTTCAGTAAGATACTTAATTGTTAGTGTATTTTAAATGCCCAACAGCTTGGAGTGTTTGGCGTTAGTATGTAACTGTTGGGTGTTCTGCCTTTTGACTTCTGCAGTGTTGTGTGCTTGGGGGTTTTCTTCAGTTGTTTTTTTTTTTATTTGTAAAAAATATCTGTTTTATGCTAGTAAAGAACAAAGCCAACCAAGTTTTGCAGTAAAATGCCTTATTTTATGGTAAGATGTAACATAACTAAGCCCAAGTGTGACTTCTTGCTAAGAATGAGCTACGTTAGAATGAGGGTGGAAAAGTGTTTCATTGTGTACCTCCTTAATTGAGAGGTGCCCATGCAGGGCGAGGAACTTGTAAAATGCTGCCTTGGAGTTCTAAACCCTCATGCACTGTTGGACTCTGTTCCTCCCGTAGTTCAAAGAAATCAGCTTTGCCTACGAGGTGTTGTCAAACCCCGAGAAGCGAGAGCTCTATGATAGATATGGAGAGCAGGGGCTCCGAGAAGGCAGCGGAAGCAGTGGAATGGACGATATTTTCTCCCATATCTTTGGTGGTGGATTGTTCAATTTCATGGGTGGCCAGAGTAGAAGTCGCAATGGTAGAAGAAGAGGAGAAGATATGATGCATCCACTCAAGTGAGTACTTTGGTGCTGCAACTTGTACTTTGAAGCTTTCCTGAGCAGTACTTTGACTCTGCTGATTTCTGTTCTTGATACCCTTCTCAGCTGAGATCCTCTGCAGTCTGCACTGCTTTTCAGCCCTCCCTGTTGTGTGTCGAGCAGGGGCCAGTCATCTGGACTTAGTTTCCTTGGCTGGTTAATCCAGAGACTGCCAAATACTTTGCCAGGTTATTTGAATTATGAACTTTGTTAGCTTTATTTTCTTTGTTTTGCTTCTTAATTATGTTTGATAGTTCTAATCTGAAAAAGCCTTCAACAGCCAAGTATTACTCACCAGGTAGATTCTTGGGAAGGTGGAGGTGCTGTGGAAAGACTTGAATTCGTAGGGCAGTGCCAGCTGGAGCTATGGTTGAACCTCATAATTAATGGCAAAGTCTGTGTGGTGGCTTTGGTTTTGGTTTTTTTTTTTTTTTGTCAAAGCCATTCTTGAATATCACATCTAATTGTGTTTTGGAGATCTCTTGCAGTCATGGCTGGCTTTTTGCCTGCTGAGCAGGTCCCTTTCAACAGCTTCAGTTAAGCAACATCTTTCCTGTGGTTGGCAAACTGTGCTTAGGGAAGTCTGTTTAATTTCACATGCTTGCTTAGTTTAGTAGCTAGTACTACATGGTATGTTATTAATGAGCTTTGATTTTGTTGTTATTTGTAAATACTGATTGATGCCAGGCAACCTTTTCTCAGTACATTGAGTTGAAATTTCTATCCACTAACATACCCTTTTAGGAGAAACACTAAAAAATTAAGTGGCCTTGGGGACATGCTAACCCCTCCCCACTAAACTCCCTTGTGTAGAAAACCCAATGCAGTAGTAAATACTCCACATGTGTTCTTATGTATTTATGCCATAAATATTTTCTGGACTATTTACAGAGGTTTGTTTCTCACCTGCCTGGTAGAATTAAAAATAATAATTAATTATGACTGTATAATACCACCTAAAATTCTAGATAAACTTGTTTCTTATTGAGAAACACAGCCAGTCCTATCTGGGTTCTTCTGATTAAATTACAGCTTTTCTCTGAAATTATGTTCAGATTTACAAGAGTTTATTCATATGTGTGGAATTTTTTTTCACTAATTCCTTGGGGAAGCCAAAATGGTGCTTTAAAATCTTATTTGGATAGCAGATAGTCCTTTTAGGAATATCTGGGTTGTTTTGGTTTTCTTTAAATTTCATTTGTCCTAGACAAGTATTTTAATTACGTGGGGAAAATAAGTTGTTAAATGATAACCCAGGAGAAATGCTTTATTTTGTAGAGTCTCTTTAGAAGATCTGTATAATGGAAAGACAACTAAACTACAACTTAGCAAGAATGTCCTTTGTAGTGCATGTAATGGGTAAGTTTGTTTGTATTTTTGAGTTCTCTGGTTGCTTTGTTGGCAGATGGTGTAATGAAGGATCTCCTGTGTCAGATCTCTATCAGTATTTGACTTACTGGAGCCTGCTTTCAGACCAGCAAATTGTTGAACTTGAATGATGCTGTTGATGGAACTGGAACTGTTGAAGGGCTTTGTGTGGGGGAAGGGTGGGAGAGCAGGGAACCTACCTGTGATTGGCAGTGCAGTTGGCCACGCAGGCATGTAAACCTGCTGCTGGAGGGGGTTTCTGGTGGAACCTTTCTTCCCGTGGAGAACTTCCTTTCCATGCACCCGGTGCTTTGTGCTGCAGGCAGGGAGGGAAGGCCGGCTCCGTTCAGAAGTGCAACGCCTGCCGGGGCCGGGGCGTGCGCATCATGATCCGGCAGCTGGCCCCGGGGATGGTGCAGCAGATGCAGTCCGTGTGCTCCGACTGCAACGGAGAAGGTAGGCCAGGCTCTGCTTGTTACTAAATCTGCTTGCTTGCATCCAGCCTCCTTCCCAAGTCTCAGGAGGAACTTATCCAGGACAGTTCTGCCCTTACCCAGTCAGCTCTGTCTCACTCTGGTGGCAGCACGGAGAAATGATTTCTCTCAGAACAGCAGCAAGATTTACAGTGTTTAATGTACTGAAAAGCAGCCTGGAAGCTCAAGCAGTAGGGATTGATCATCTTTAAAAACACTTACATGTGAATATTACTTTTGTGTTAAAAGTAAAAACCCAAGATGTTGCTGGTTTAGGACCTACTTGTCTTTTTGCATCTCCTGATATCCAGGGACAGTTGTAGGCTGAAAATGGGAACCTAAAGTTGAATTTTTCACTTCTTCAAATAAAGATGATACCTGTGCCTGAATCGGTTCTCTTTGGGGGGAACAAGTTCATCACTTCATATGATTTCTTCTTATGTCTTCTGAAGTTGGCAGAGTAGTAACATTACCTTGTGGATGATTTTACTCGTCACAGCACTCCAGCTACAAAGAGCTGTGTTTTGTGACTTGTCAAAACATTTGATAAATGATGTTGTCTTTAACATTTCATATGCCTAACCTACATATTTTGTAGTTTCAACTGCATCATAATATTGTGCTTTGTTTCACAGAAAGGTGGTTTAAGGTGAGAGGCTTAATATTTTAAGCCAAGTGCATCTGCTTGTGGCACTTAGTACTGAAATCTTAGAGTCCATGTGCCCTGATACTTTGGTTACTGTGTATAGAGACAAGAGCTCACTGGAAAAATAAAGGTGAGGTAGAACAGAGCATTGAAGCCATTTTGGATTGTCATCCTTCAGTTTGCTGGAAACAGTAATTACCTTTGTAGGGGTGAATCTGATGTGACAGCTCTCTTCCCCTGTTTTTGTATGCAGGACTGTCTAGTTCTGCTGGCTGCATTTACTCAGTACTGTCTTGGGAATATGCTGGGAGATGAGGCAGTCAGGGAGCTTCTTTTTTTTTTATTTATTTCTTCCTTCCCCCTGTCCCAGCTAGGGTAAATGAAGGCTGGATTTCCTCTTGTGAGGAGTTCATAAAGCAACATCTAAATCACTCCTAATGTTGCAGAAATTCTTCAGCTTGCTTTCAAATAGTTTTTCCTAGGAATTGGATGTGACTGTCAAAATCTCTGAACTCAAAATTTGTCTTTATTTAGGTGAAGTAATTAATGAAAAAGACCGCTGTAAAAAATGTGAAGGGAAGAAGGTGATCAAAGAGGTAAAAATACTTGAAGTCCATGTAGATAAAGGCATGAAACATGGGCAAAGAATTACATTCAGTGGAGAAGCAGATCAGGCTCCAGGTGTGGAACCAGGCGATATTGTCCTTTTACTCCAAGAGAAGGAGAATGAGGTAATGCTTTTGAGTTTATCTTTTACATGCCTTTTATTCCAGTTGTTAATATTTCAGTTCTATAGATGGCCATTCATTTAAAGTAATTGATACAGTTGCAGCTCTGGGAGACACGGTGAATAGCTTTTAATAGATTTGTAGTGTATAGTGTGGCTTTCATGGTGAGCCAGAAAAAACTGGACAAGTCCTTAGCCAGAGGACAGGCAGCTTCTGGTGCTTCCTAATGCTAATAAGAGGTAGCTTTCTAGATAAGCTCAGACTGACTTTGATGCTGTGAAGAGCCATTCAGGATGTTAAATTTAATCTGCTTTGCTTGTGACACTAACAAAATTCTAAGTGTGGCTTTTTTCCATGTCTTGTGACATGGCAGGGAACTCCTGTTAAAACCCCCAGATGTGCTTTCTGTGTCTGCAACTGTGGTTCTGGAAATAATACAAAATGGTGATGTTGCTGATTCACTTAACAAAATAAACATTATTATTTTATACTGGTTTGGTAAGACTTATATTCACTGTATTCTGGACTATATACACTGCACTTTGGAATTAAATATTGCCCTTTATCTTCTGGTAAAACTCATTTGGGGAAGTGGTGACTTCTGGGGTGACTGCTCCTTTTTTAATTCTGTTGTTAAAAAATGCCAGATATTGCTATGAGGAAATAAGAAATAGTTTGTGTTGCATTTGAGGAGGGGTTTTCTGTTGTACCAGAGTAGCAAGGGGTACAAATTTAAACTCCAGTCATATATTAAGGCTATAATATTGGTTATCTGCTAGTTAGGTATTTTGTAAGCTTTTAAAGCTGTGTCAAGGACTGCTAATCTGTCAGTCTGTACTTTGTCCTAGTGAGTAAAACCAGACAGACTTTGCGTTCTTAAAATTTCCCTTGAGGTGAGACTCATGGTTCTGCCAGTGGATAAATTTTAATATTTACTCTGATTAAGAATCCTGAGTTATGTAGCCTAAAGATCACTACTGACAGCTGTGAACTAAGTGATCAAAGTCCTGCTGTAGGTCCAGGTAACTAAAGCAGATATGCCTGAGGACAAGAGTTGAAAATCAAAGCTGTGGTTAAATACTCCAGTGCAGGGGAAATAGTGTCAAACTGTTGTCAGTTTTGTTTAGAGGTTGCTTGTGTGGAAGATGTTGGAGGTGAAAGAGCAGTGCTGCTGTACAGGCCTGGTTTAATTTGAACCTTACCCCAGTGTGTGGTGTGGTTTGGCTTGATTTAGATGACACTTGTTCAGGCACAAATTTCCCAGAAACAACAGAATCAAGTTCACTTCATACAAAGGCTGTTGCTCTGACATTGAATTTTAAGGCTAAATTATAATGAACTCTCAATACTGAGTCTGGTGGAGTTGTGATTATACTGCTAGAAAGGCTATCTCCTGTGTTTCCCAGGTGTTCCAGCGGGATGTGAATGATTTGCATATGACACACAAGATTGGACTTGTTGAAGCACTGTGTGGCTTTCAGTTCACATTTAAGCACCTTGATGGACGTCAGATTGTGGTTAAATATCCTCCTGGAAAAGTAATTGAACCAGGTAGGCTTGACCTGATAAGGATTTTTTTGTTTGTGCTTTTGTGATTCTTCAGCACTTAATCCCACCCTCGCTGTCCTGTTAACTGAACCTAGGCTGGGGAGACAGAATTGTGTGGAGAGAGAATGGCTCTGCAGTAGCACTCTCCTGCTTACTTTACCTCTCTTTGCTTCCAGGTTGTGTTCGTGTAGTCAGAGGTGAAGGAATGCCACAGTATCGCAATCCGTTTGAGAAGGGGGATCTCTACATTAAATTTGATGTTCAGTTTCCTGAAAATAACTGGATTAGCCCAGAAAAGCTCTCAGTAAGTAGTTTTTCAAGCATAAATGTGGTGTCTTGTCTTACTTGACAGAGTGCAAAGAGCCTATGTTGTACCTCCTAGGCTTGCTTTCAGTGCTTAAATTTAGATGCAAGTAAAGTTCTTTTAACCTTTTTTATGGGCCATGTGCTACTTGGAAATACCCCTTGGAATATGAATTTATGGGAGCTGTGTATAAGAGCTGTGCAGATGATACACAGACGAGGGCAGGAGGAGAATCTTTCTGTTGCTGTGTGATAAGTTTAGAGTGCAGCTGTATTTACTGATTGCACTTCTGGTTGATGATATGTGGAGCTGTTGGTTTCTCGAGTGGTGCCTTCCAGCTGATACAAATACTTTTAAATGACTCTGCAGTTCAGGGCTTTCATCAGCGTAGACTTCTAAGCCAAACCTGCTCCTAGAGGTGTCTTGAGGCTGAGGGAATCTGGTCACTTTATTTAGCAGTTGTAGATGCAATACTGAATGCATTTCTTTCTTTGGGGCAGGAACTTGAAGATCTTCTGCCAGCTAGACCAGAATTTCCCAATGTAATTGGTGATGCAGAAGAGGTAGATCTTCAAGAATTTGATACCACTCGTGGTTCAGGTGGTGGCCAGAGACGTGAAGCTTATAATGATAGTTCTGATGAAGAAAGCAGCCATCATGGACCTGGGGTACAGTGTGCCCACCAGTAAACATTTGTCTAAAAAGTTGCACAAGGATTTTCTTTCAAATTTTGCCTGACTTGTTTTCAACAATCCAGCTGGATTGTATAAGTAATCCAGATGAACCAATGGACATCTATTGCTGTATGTGTAACTTTTAAATTGGTCTATAGTATCTACAGAGTGTAATTTAAACTAACCACAAGCTTACATCTTCATTTTGACTGTGTAGCAGAATAAAGCACTTGAAAGGAAGACGAGACTCCTTTTCACATGGGTTTTAAGTTTGTCCTCGTATCTGTGCTTGATTTTTACCAGTTTTGTGTAGATTTTAAGTTTCATATTTTAAATTCAAATTCTACATTGTAAAGTTTGTGTACAATTTGTCCTGAGGCTTGGTATTTGGCTGCACCTGCATAAGCTGCTACAAGTAGAATCAAGAATTTCATAGCCTGTATCTATCATCTAGATGCATGGTAAATGGGCTTTGCACATAATGGGTTTAGAGCTGACTGGGAACAATGAAAGACTAAATTAGAAGTGGTTGTAAGTTTTTTCTACCATCTTGTGAACGGTTTCTGAAATTAAATAAAAGCAGTTGGTGTATAATATATTTCTTTTGCCTTGTAACTCTTACTTTTTCAGTGGCTTTAAGTAGTCTGTGTATGAAGAGACTATGTAGATGTTATAAACACAGGGAGGCTGAAGCTGCTTTAAGACTAGGTGGAGGTTAGATAACAATTGTGTGCCACATTCAAGTCTCTTCCTGAAATGAGAGATTACTAAATGGGCACAGGGAAGGCTGCAGCCATGTCCCCTTTGTGTGAAGAAAACACAAGGATATCTGAATTCAGTCTAAAGATAACAAACCCTTTAAATGGGGAATGATTAAATTGTGAAATAATGGTGTCTTTCTCTTAGCCTTTGAATCCTATTCAAAGCCTGATTCAGCCTCACTTCCTAGAGAAATGTTTCCAGTTTAAAAAAAAAAAGTTGTTTAACCTGGAAACATAATAAATATAGATGGTTTTGTTACTTTTCTAGTAGTTTGCACTTTGGTTTAAGTATGAAGATATTAAGATCTCCAGCTGCAGTTCTGTTACTTTTAATTGGCAAAAATGCCAGAGCAAAGCAGAAATGTGACCTTAACTAAGGAACTGTTGTGCATGAACAGTGTTGGGTTGGTAAGCTGCCTCTATAGCAAGGTTTCTCTCCTGTTTAAGTGAGAAAGTTGAAGCTCTACTTTTCTTTACAAATCTGAAGTGTGACTTGTTTAGTTATTTCTCTGATAGTTGTTGACACTTTATTAATGAGGTTGGAGGGACAAACTCCAAGGGTTTCAGTGTGCTTGAGTAGGCATTGGCATTTGAGTGTTGCTGAACATCCTTGTTATAGACTCTAAAAATGAAGCAAAAATAAATACTGTTTGATCTGTATTTCAGTACTGACTTACAATGTGGCGTTCTCTAGTGGGTCTTTTATTTTCATTTATTAAAACTTGGGGTTGCCTTTTGTCAAGCCATGGTTCCATGCTGATCCTTTCTCCTGACTGACCTTACCAAGAAATTGGTCCTCCTAACCTGCAGTGCTTAAACAGTTACAACACCCATCTTCTAAGTAATACATGTCCTTGCAAAAGAGGGTAATACTCTAAACCTTTAATCCCAATTCAGACTGGGTTTTGAGGGGGAAGAGAGGAAGGGATTCATGGTGACTTTTCAGAGCTGAAGCGAAGGAATAGAGGATGAGTTGATCACTGTAGGGCAGTTCTGCTTCAGTCCTGAGCTGGCATTAATTTGGGCTTCTGCCAGCAGCACCTCTCAGTGCCTTCCTCCAGAGTTGCCCTTACCACAGATATCTCCCTTTACAGAGCTGTACAGAAGAGCTTCACACACATTCTCAGTCTACACTGTCTTGGTTTCAGTGTTTTCAGCTGCAAGTAATACACTACTAGTTACTAATGCTTGAGTAGTTAACTTATGAAAATAAATTCTTTATGTAGTTCTTAGTGCTTTAAATGGACTAATGGGAGTGTCCTGTGAATAATCAAATCAACATTAGCTGAGGGCTCCCAGTAATACACAGCTGCAACTTAGGTGTACTTGTCTTAGAAGTGGTACTATAAACAAATGAGTACTTGGGGGGGGATAGGAAGAAGACATGATCACAACTGTTAGAATAATTTTTAACTGATTCTTTTTTATATCTTTAGTACTGGGCTCAAAAAGTTGAAATTAAAGAACTCAGTCTTTGTCTAGCTTATTTTGTGACATTCCTTTTTCCACACACAAGTGACTAAAGCTGACCTAACGTTGACTCTTATGGAAAGTCTTAGCTGTCCTCCTGAGAGATTTAGTTTTTACCAAGATGTTCACAGTGAATATTTCTGCACAAAGACAGTGACAGTGGTGTGCTTCTTGTTCACATAAAAGATGAGGTTATGTTCTCTTGAAAAATAGATGAGCAAGGAAGTTAGAAGTAACCAGTGGAGGAAAGGTTACTGCTGTTTGAAAAAAGAAGGGAACAGGTCAAAGACTTACCTGTTAAAATGCAGCTGTTTCTCAGCCCTCTAAATAGGATGTAATAGGAAAATTGTATTTTGGTTATTAATCCATAACCTTTCATTGTAGCCTTAGGCTGATGAAAGTATGGAGTTCAATTACTGTAAAGGAAGTCTGGGACATTTAATTGTATGACCCTCAGCAAATTTAGACGGAAGTTCTGGAAACTTCAGAGCCTGGTGACAGTTGGTTGAGAAGTCCTGGTGCTTTGTTACTCTTTTCATCCTGGGAATTTGCCCTTGGGATCAGGGCCCAGACACACTTGCCCAGCTCTTACTAGTCACCAAAAAGCCAATCTTTAAATTGCAATTCAGAAAATACTCTGATAAGAGCAGCCTGGATTAAACACTAGCAGCTATCTTTGTAATATGACTGACCATACCTAAACCTCAAGAGGTCCACAACAAAGCTGTGCTGGCCTGTTGCAAAGCATGCCTAAATAACACTGCAGCTTTCAGGGTTGCACTGCAGTTTTGGTGACCTTAGTGTACTATGGGAGGGAATAGTTAAATTATCTCTTTCTGTTTGTCTGCAATAATCAGCAGCTGATTCCACATTATCAGTTTAATGGAAGATGGATCTTAACTCAGATTAAACTATTGAGTTACAGAACTATTCATGAGTGTTCTGAACACTTCACATATAAACTGAATCAGGTTTGTGCCTGTATTTGCTGGAGACCAAGCTAGTTTTAATCTGTCTTAAGTAATATTTTAACTTGATTTCCTTTACCACAATACCCATACCTTTGAAAAGTTTTTTCTCCTTATTTGAAACCTGTAACCTTCATTTCCTTAAGTAAAGCAAAGAGTGGANCTATGGGAGGGAATAGTTAAATTATCTCTTTCTGTTTGTCTGCAATAATCAGCAGCTGATTCCACATTATCAGTTTAATGGAAAATGGATCTTAACTCAGATTAAACTATATTGAGTTACAGAACTAACTATTCATGAGTGTTCTGAACACTTCACATATAAACTGAATCAGGTTTGTGCCTGTATTTGCTGGAGACCAAGCTAGTTTTAATCTGTCTTAAGTAATATTTTAACTTGATTTCCTTTACCACAATACCCATACCTTTGAAAAGTTTTTTCTCCTTATTTGAAACCTGTAACCTTCATTTCCTTAAGTAAAGCAAAGAGTGGAAGCAGAAGAGAAGAAAAAACTAAGCTGGATTTCACTCTTAAACTAATGTTTTAGTTTCAAAATTGTAGCAGTTTTTCTTACCACCCTTTACTGCAGTGAAAACATTTTCACTGAATTGCCACTGTCAGACTAAAAGCTAAGTTCATCCTCAAGTTGGGACAATGCTTCAGCACCCACAGCAGAGTGGCTGTGCTGGCATCTTCACCTGGAAAGATTTACAAGTTCATAGAAGGTTGCAAGGAATAATAAAAGAGCATCTTGTTCCACCTATGGGCAGGGACACCTTCTACTCTCCCAGATGGCTCCAAGCCACGTCCAGCCTGGCCTTGAACACTTCCAGGGATCCAGGGGCAACCAGGACCTCCTCATTCTCACAGGGAAGAATTTCTTCCTAACACCTTATCTAAACCCACCCTCCTTTGGTCTAAGGCCATTCCCTCTTATTCTGTCACTCCCTGCTCATGTAAAAAGTCCCTCCCCAGCCTTCTCATAAGCTCCCTTTAAGTCCTGGGAAGTGCCATAAGGTCTCCCCAGAGGCTGTGGAGGCTGAAGACCCCCAGCTCTCAGCCTGTCTTCACAGCAGTGGTGTTCCAGCCCTCTGATCATCTTCATGGCCTTCCTCTGGACTTGCCCCAACAGGTCCATGTCCTCAAAAAGTACAGAATTTGGGTTGGCCCCACAAATTCTAATAGTCTGTTTTTACTTTTCACCTTGCACGTTACTGTCATGACATTACTGTCATGTCAGCACAAGACTGGCAATAAATTTGATTCCTATTAGATTCATATATGCTATCATGTAACTAAAATTAAAGTGTCTTCAGGCTGTTCAAAAATTTAGTACCTTGCACTTCAGTTTATTTGTGGGTTGAATATCAGAAACTTATTTCCTATATACAGCCTCTTACTGTTCATTTTACTGTGAACTTGGTTAAAATCTTAACCTAAGCCTTTTATAAAGAAAAAGTAGCATTTTCTTCTGCTTTGATATCCTTCATAACAGGAGCTTAATAAGACACATCATGATATAAAAGCTTATGAAAACATTTACTGGGCAGTATACAGCTTTATTAAGACATGAGAGACATAATTTAAACACCTTAGGAGGCAGCAGGCAAGAGCTGTCATGAATGTTCTGGATCACAAGACAGTTCCATTAACTTGGTTTAGGTGTTGCCTTCCCACATAGTACAGTCAGCTCACTCTGAGGGGGGAAAAACTCGTTTTAGCTCAAGCTACCCAAAAGAACTTGGAAGAAGAAAGATCACTACTGTTAAAGCAAGCAGTGAGCACTCCTGCTGTCTGAGTACTGTGTGAGTACTCCCCACTGTCTGCCTACAGAGGCAGGACCATAACAAAAACCACAGAACAGTTCCCAGACCTTTAGCTTGACTCAGCTGCACTGGTCTCAATACCTGCACAACTGTAAACTGGTTCATATCTCTCATGTCTGGGTAGATTTCCATTGCTTCAAACAAGAGCCCAGGTACCCTCACCTTCAGGAGAGTTGGGCAGTATGTGCTACAAAGTTCTGTTCCACTTTATTTTGCTTCAAAACCGTTAAGGCAATTCCTGTTCAACTGCAGCAGAGAATTAACAGGTGTGTAGTTCTTACTCAGCAAGGGACACAGTAACAGATCATAGGAACCAAACCTGAGCTGTAGCTTTGTCAGCCTTTGTGAATGAGAGAAAAGAGAATGGCACTTTGCTCACATGGTAGGAGAGACACCAGAGCTCTGCAGAAGGAAGAGTTCATGCTCCTGTGCTTCCCTGGGCTATCACCAAACTGCACATGCTTCTGTAAGTGCAGTTACTTTTACACACGATCCCTGTGCAGCACTTCTCCCCTCCCTCTTCCTCCCGCCAACTGATGCCAACCAGTTTAGACTTCAACTCCAAAGAGTTTAGGCTTGCATTCCTGACAGTATCTGACATGAAAGCCTGGGACCAGGTGTCTGAATGCACAGGTCTGTGAGCCTCCTAGTTCAAGCTTACCACCAGGTTGTGAATGTGCTGGACTGTATCCTGGTTGAGGAGCTGCACATCGATGTTACGGAGGTCTCCACCAGCTGTGCAGAGTGTCTGCAGGTGAAGAGAAACAAGTTTAAAATTGAAAGATTTTTCTTGCACTCCCCTGTACATTCCAAAACCCTGGCACCTATTTTTCCTTTTGTTTAACAGCATCTCATTTAGGAATAGCAAGGGCTATCACTATTCACATTGAGCAACTGCTCTAAGTTGAAAATGTTAAAAAAAAAAAGATACCTGTCCATCAGCCAGGGGAATGTTGACAAATGGAACAGTTTTGTGTTGGGGTACTGATTTGCTTCTTTTTAACATGCCTTGAACTCTTCCACTGGCAGGCAAAGTTCTTGAGACAGTCTGTTGTAATCCAGCACTAGAATACAATGAAAATGTTACTCTGAGGCTAACTTTTCACGTTCTGCTGGAAATTTTCAAGCACAGAGCAAATGCAAGTAGTAGGAAATACACCTAGGAGAGAGGCAGTCGTGTTTAAATTTTTCCAGTTGTGCCAGGAGACTACAGAAATCCAACCATGAGCAGCACTTGGGGCACTGCTGGGCAATGTTTTATGGCCCTGCCACTGCAGTAACCTTGTAAGCCTGTGACACAAGATGACATTTTGGCCACTCAGTAACAAGAATATCCACTCTCCAATATCAGCAGGGAATGTTTACAGTTTGGGAAAGAGGAAACTTCATGCCTTAGGGCTTAAGATAAGACATGGGCTGCATCTGTCTACTACAGAGGGAGATATCAATAAATCCCAAAGCTGCTACCTCTCAGAGGCACAGGGCATGCCTTATACAATGCAGAATTCCTAAGTTTTCACTATACAATTGTTCTTATTTTACTCAAAAAAGGAAAGATTTGTGTGTGTTCTACATGGAAACAAGGCTCTGACATTTACAGCAGGCCATGGTGAAACTGAACCACTTACTGGTTTCAGGATCCATTTAACTTGTTCACTTTCACTTCAGCTGATGACTTGTGCCAAAACCAAACTCTGTAGTGTGTGGAGAATGATACTAACTGAAAATCTTGACAATTCAAGATGCCAAGAACTGATTATCAGTGTATTTGGTTGGGGCAGTTGTGGGGATTTGTTTCTTTTTCTTTTAACAAAGCAGCATTGGTGACATTTTAATCAAGTTTGGGCTTTGAGAACAAGTTTGAGATGTAAGCCTGTAAATAATGAGTAAGAATAGAATTTATACTCTAAATACATTATTTTAAATGGACTTAGGACATCAAATCCTGTGCCTCCAAGAGAATGTAAATTAACACCCACACCCAAAGCAGGTGTAACTGGTTTAGCATCTCTAGTGCCACATTTACTGGCAGACCAAGAAGATCTGTTACATCTAAATTGATAATAATATAGATATATAGTGTCTTGATATTGAACAAAATTCTTTGTTAAGAACAAGCCAAAAGCCCCTTACCTTTTAGCTCCCTTTGGAGTGGCTTTGACATTTGTGGCACTGCAATGAAAAGAAAGACATTTAACATCCTTCTGCAAGTCACACTAGCAGAAGAGTAAACAGATAATAAAAAAAAGTAGTTATCAGTTTTGTGTTTTGTCGAGAGGGTTATTTTGTTGGTTTATTATTGTTATTTATTTCTTTCTTTCTCATCTACTTCTAATGTAGAGTTTTAGCTAGGATGAATACAGACAGACAGTGGATTAGAGAATGCTGAAGTGCCCCATGACAGGGATCCAGTGCAAAAAATATGTGAAAAAGCCCTCCTGAGGTAAACATGCCATAGTGGGACCTAAAGCCATACAAGAACACAATAATAATTTATGTTACTGAGCAAGGGAGGGCTGCAATATCTGAGTTAGGTGTTTATTGAAGAACAATTCAGTAGTGCTAGCAGAGCAAAGATGCTTTCCTTACATGTTCCCTTCCATTAGTATTGTTTGGGAATCTCTGCTGATCCCCTAAGCTCAGAGCTCTGCACCACTCAGTCCCACACATGCCTTCATCAGCTACAGGTGCTTTTCTGTTCAGGCTCACATCACCACAGTGCAGCTCAGTCAGGTTATGGAAGAATCCTTATCAGATGTATTCCCATTGGGCTCAAATCTCAGCTACTATGTTTGAAAATAACTGTGTTCAGCACTCACAAATTCAGGTGAGTTAAATAAGCTATCAAAGGTCAGTCTTACCTAGAAAGAGAGTTCAGTTTGCCACTGAAACCAGAGGCCAATGAAACCAGTGACCTGGTTTTGGAAATCTGAAAATTTATATGTAAGACTGCAGTTAAAAAAGGTGGCATTTGAGAGCAAGATATTTGCAGGATTCACTAATGTAAAAATTCCCTTTTGAAAAAGGGTAGTTAAGCCCCATAGTGCTGCCTTATATAGATATATGTATAAAATGCCAAATATGCATTCTAAAAGAAGTTTCATAATGCCAAAACATATTTATTCCTACTGAAGTTCTGTACAACCAACCACCTGTCTAATATACACTCTTCCAACTTTTAAGCCCTTTTACAGTAAAAGTCTGTAACTGCACAGAATCTTCTTTGTTTGTTGTCATCTTGCTACATCAGTGTCTGGCTGAGGAGCTACACTGCACAGACAAACTGGGGTGGCAAAACTAAAACATTTGATTTGGTTTAGAGACAAGAATGCATTACTTAATTACAAAAAACCATGGATTAAAACATGTCATTGATTAAAAAAAAAAAAAAAAAAAGAAGAAGTTTCAACAAGAAATGGTTCCTCAAACCCTCAAGACTTACTGGCAAGTCAAGAGAGAAAGGCTGTGCCAGTACTTGCAAGCCTTGTGAATTAGTCACTAGAAGTGCAGATACCTTATTTCATTATGAAAATAATTTACTGTTTAGCCTTGCTTAACTTCAAATACATGAAACTGGAAACAACTGACTTTTCCAATGGACAGCAGAGCACTGGCCTGCCTGCTCATGGATCTGGCAGGGTTCATGGCAGGTCAGAACTGATTAAGTCCTTATGTTTTTTGAATAAAAACAGAATAAACTTACTTTTTTAGTTATTTTCTTTGCAGAACTATGCTTGGCATCTTCATATTCAACAATTGTAGTTACCTTAACTAGAAATGTATTAGCAAGACAAGGAAAATAAAGATCTCATGAAGGGCACAAAACACCACCCTTGTGTTTGAAGCCTCTTTCCCCCCTATGGACAGCTTTGCCCCCTTCTGCTACCCAGTATCACTGACCTGGGACACAGGTCAAAGCAGACTATGTGTGTTCATCACAGCCACTGGGACACACAGGGCAGTTAAAAGACCCCAGATAATCCCTTAGGCCCCAAACAAAACAGAATTACAGCCCAGTTGTAGTGTCCTCCTTATTGCCTATTTGGGGATGTGAGGAAAAATGGTATTTTTCTTACAAAGCTCAATGGGTAGAATGTCAAGGGGAACCTCCCTGATAAAGACAAAGGACAGAAGCTCTTATCTCATGCTTCCAAGTACTTCTACAGCAGCACAGCTCATGATCCCCCACACAGAGTCCTGTTATGCACTTTTCCCTCTTGTATTCTTCAGGCTTATCATTCATTTTACAAATGCTCAGTTCAAGCCAGTAAAAAAAAAAGAAAATCTAACAACCACAGGCTATACATTAAAGAACTGACTTGCCTTTTTTGCTGTTGGTCCTCACCAGTTTGGGATTTGGCATGTCTTCTAGAGAGCAGTCAGTCTAAAGAAATAATGTTTATCCAACAAGGGAAGGTGATCAGATTTTTTCCCAGGAGATGCATATTATGTTAGAAAAGGCAGTGAACTAAAAGGGCATGAAAGCAGCTGACAGGAAGTGGGATTGGCTAAACACCAGTTTATTTGTTTGGAAACATCTGAATTTCTGCCAGCAGATGACCCTAAAACTTCAGGTAATATTCATAGCTGCACCATGGCTGGCTGTCTAGTCTTTTCATATCATCTTCTATTTAAACACACAGCCAAATGAAGTAATTTGTCTAAAGTATTTACAGCAGGGAGAGAAGAATTCAACTCTGTAAACTGTGATAAAATTTGAAAACACACACTTACCACTGCAGCAGCAAGAGCCACTTCCTCCCGTCCTTGCAAATCTGGAACTCAAGAAATTATAACTTATTTAGATACTACTCCTTGCATGATTTTTATCTTCAGATTCTTATGGGCTCAGAAGCTGAACAAGTAATTCAGGATTATAGTGGTTAAATAGGTAACCTTAGGTCAGCATTGTGTTGCATTTGAACAAGTCCTGTAGAACAGTCACTCCTACAAAACAACATTGAAAATCTAAGGCAATTCAGTGTTTAATGATTGAAAGAATCCTGAGTGGAGTCACACGGGGTATCCCCTGAATTCAAAGAACCACCACATGCACACATTGCACTGCAGACAGCTAATGCTTAGGCAAGTTTCTCAAGGACACCAAAATACAGACTGAGGCTTACAGTGAAACCCAGTTCTTCAAGAGGCTCAGGTTTGAGCTCTGTGTGGCCCCTACAATTTCCAGCTGCAAGGTAGATTCCAAAACATCACTTCCCACCAGAATATTCATCTGATGCTCAGTGTACACATCTTAAACCTCTGCATCAATGGGGGTTAAAATTAAACTTGTTTGCTTATCATCGTGATTAGATAAGAAAGGCTCAGGAGAGTTCAAATTGACAAAGACAAAATAATCTCTGTGGCTAAGGATAAACAGATTCAGATGAACAAAAACGCTTGTTTCCACGCAGAGAAAACACTAGGTTTGTAATTATTTCTTTTCTCTTCAGACTTTAAATAAGATTACTTAAGTGCACACATAACAGTACAATCCAAACTAGTCACCTACTAATTCTATACCCTAAAAAAAAAAAAGCAGTTCTGCTTCAACAGGAGTGCTCAGTGAGCATCTGCAGGGTAACAGCGCTGCAGATCTGCTTAAAGTACTGAGCAGACAGAGCAACCCTTTGCATGAAAGCCACCAGGTTTTCACCCATAGCCCCGGGCACATCGCTGCCCGCCCCCCGACACAGGGCCCCGCACACTCACCGAGCACCTCTTTCCTTTTCATCTTCCTGACGGCGGCCGGCATCGTCAGCAGCTCCACCGCAAACGCCTTCTCCGCCGTCTGCAGAAGCGAATCGAGCTCCTTCTTCATCTCCTGGATGTGCTCCTTGGCTTGAAAACAAAACACGCTTTTATTGCCATGAGTGTTACATGCTTCCAAGTATAAGCACTGCAAGACCGCGCTATAAAAGAAAGTTAAAGCAGCGATTTATCCGGAGAAATCCGAGCCAGGAGTGAGAGCGCCCGGAGCCCCATCAGCCGCCCGCCCCTCGGCGGACGGGGACGCGGGGCAGGCGGCCCTGTCGGAGGGCACGACCCCGGCCCGGGGCTCTCCCTGCCCGGAGCCGCCGTTCCCTCCCCGCCCCGGGCAGCCCCGGTCCTACCCTGCTGGTCGAAGTCGCTGAGGAAGAGCGCGATGCGCTGGTCCCTCTTCTTCTGGGAGAGCGCGGTGCGCTGGTCCCCGTGCCGGGGCAGCGCCCCGCGGTCCGGCTCCACGCCCGAGTCGCTGCTGCGCCGCCGGCACGGGGCCTTCCCCGGGGCCATNAGAGGCGCCTCAGACGCGGCCAGAGAGACACACGGTCGGCACCTGTCGTGACAGGACAAGGAGAGATGGGTACAAATTGAAAGGGGGGAAACTGAGGTTACATCATAGAGAGACATTTTTCTCTGTGAGAGCGGTGAGACACTGGAACGCAGGGAGGTTGTGGATGCCGCAACCCTGGCAGTGCTCAAGGCCAGGTTGGGTAAGGCCTTGAGCAACCCGACCTTGTGGGAGCTGTCGCTGCCCACGGCGGGGAGGTTGGGACAAGCTGGTCTTTATGGGCCATTCCAACCCCTCAACATTCTACAATAACACGATTTTATGGTCCTTATGCCCTGGCAGGAGCTGGGCAGGCTCACCCGTGTGTGCGCACACTGACACCCCCTCGGTCCTGGCGGCGCGAGCGAACTGCGCTGGTTGTGCCCTGCTGGAGCGGCCGCTGCAGCCCGGGCGCGCCGGGGCCGCGCTGGAGCAGGTGAGCGTTCCCATCCCCGGGGGCTGTGACCGGGCCCGGCGTGCCCAGGGCTGGGGCAGGGGCTGCTTGTGCTGCCAGGGCCTCCAGAGGTGCTGGGAAGCCTCTGTGCTCGGTAGGAAGGGTCCTGTGTCAGAGCTCAGCTCTGCGTTTAGCTGCTTTACTGCGGGTCGGTGCACAGCACATGCAGGGCTTCAGAGCTCACCAAGGGAATAACCTGCTCTGAACAGGGCAAATGGTTACAGCCTGTCCAAGTTCTGATCAGGTGGAGACAGGATTTAATAAACACGTAATGACAGGGAACAGTAAGGTGTGGCTACACCAAATATTGACTATATAAAAATGTTCAAATCCATATCGTTAAATAGAGAATTCCTTGAGGAAACTTATTTATATGTTTCTAAATAAAAAGAAATAATACAAGAGCTATGAGTATCTTGGGTTTTGTACAAATTTGACCAAGGAACTGTACAAAGAGATGTTTTAAAACACTAGTGGTTTTCACATGGTGTATGCTGATGCTGCAAGCTCTCTGAAGTGAGCAGCATTTTCTGTATCATACACATCTGGCACATCTCCTGAGCCAGATGGGACAGCCTGTGTCTCTCAAAAAGAGCTGTAAAAAATCTGACTGACAATTCATAATATAAGCATTTTATATCAAATCATGTTCTTGTTTGTAAAACAATCAACATACTCCCCTTCCCACACCTCCCAAAAAACCCCTTCCAGACAAACAGGTACATGTTTCTGTTCCAGAAAACACTCAAAATCCTGATATAAAGAAGAGGATATCCTGCTTTTGGTGGTTCTGACATAGGCATATATGTTTAGGGAAGCAAGACCAGTTTCCCTTTCCTTAAAATTAATTTTCTTTGAAATTAGAAACACCACAAAAGTAATTCTGAGGTGTCACTGCAAAAAGACAAGACAGTGTTGCTCTGTAAATTTAATCTCCTAGAAGCCATGTAAGAAGCTTTTTAAAAACACCAAACAAGCTTTTGGGACACAGCTGATCAGCCTCAGCTGCTGGGCTGATCCTCTCTGGGAAGAAAGAAGTCCGACTTGCTTAACTCCTGGTTACAACTCCTTACATTACAGGGCTAATTATGAGCATAATCTTGCCTAAGACCATCTCTACTTACAGTTCTGCACTGGTGGGGAGTAGTTTTGTGGTAATAAGTTGGACAAATTTCAAGTCCATAAATTGGAGTGATGCAGAAATTAATGATCTGGTACACGGGTACTAAATATTAGTAAATACTGGTTTGAACATGGGATTAAATGTGTCATAGTGTAATCCAGCTGGTGTTGCTCCAGTGACAAAGAGAATGGAGAAGTATTCCCATTTTTTAAACATGTGCTTTATTATTTGGAAGTCTCATACATCTGAAGTACTGTTATAAGGAGCACCTGGAGGAAGGTCGAACCTAGAAGCATGCACTTGAAAGGAAGGATTGTCTGTTATTAATGAAAGATTTCAAAGACATGGAAAAGAAGCCTTTTTGTCTTAGGTTTACAGGATTGTTCCACAAAAATGCACATTAACCTTATCACAATACATACAAATATTGTGGATGGACAATAGAAATCACCACCCCTCCACATGAGATGCATCGACAACAAATTTTTATCCCTTATAATGTCAGAAACATAAAAGGCACCATAATAGAATGTTTAGAAAAAACTCAGTTTATGTCATTATATTTTGATTTAAAAGTGTAAGAATTGCTGTCCAGACTTAAAACAAAAAGCCTTTCACACCTGTAAATTATCATTATAAACTTGTAAACCTTTACATTTTTTCCAGAAGTATCAGGTGCAAATGCAAGGCAAATATAAAATCTATTGACTTATTAGATTACAAATACTACCCCATGAAAAAGCTGTAGTTACAAAAATATAAAAAATATTCTAACTCCCATTGTTAGATTTTAGTTTCAATCTACACTGCATTAAGAGTCCAAAGCCAGATCTGATTTGGACACATTCCTAGAGTAGGAAAGTGCTGTTTGTCTTATTTTTACATTATTATTCTGACCTCCTCCCACGGTTTTGCTTTCTGGGTTTGTTTTATTAGTGCATATTAAGGATGCCAAGTGGAGAGTGCTGACAGGTTGTATTTTTCAATGGGTAGTAGCAGCATAAGTGTTCTCTGTGTGCTGTCCTCCCAGAAGTGCATTTCTCTGAGGAGAAAAGTATCATTGTTTTTCTCCAATCCTCCACAGTAGCTTTGTGTAGCACCATGCCATTTTCATCCATAACCTGTGAGCCCTGGCAGGTTCATCAGGAAGAACAAATCCTTCTCACAGGCCTCAGGAAGGAACTGTGAGAAGCTCACCCACTGCCAATGCTGGGTCACAGACTGGGGCTGCTGTGGCACGGACAGGTATTGGCAACAACATCTCGTCTTCCTCACATGACAGATTGGCACAGGTTTATCTGGATGGTGTTTCTCTAGCCCTTGGCTTTAGTAACCTGGATCAGCACAGGGTGTTGAACCAGCTACAGCAGCAGCCTCACAAAGTGCCAGTAGACATTAAAATGAGTTTATGTCTAAATAATAACTTAAAATGAATGATTAGATTGAATGTGATATTCTTGATGAATAAACTCTGTAAAAGCTGAGCCTAAGCCTGACAGATGCTAATGCTTTCACATCTGAACATGGAAAGCTCTGTTCCTTTAGCCCTTTAGCAGAGCTAGCAGAAGGTGTCCAGCTTCCAGCTCTAGAGAAGCTGTCCTTTGTTTTGCAGGGAAGCTGGCAGAGATTAGTGGAGTCACTCAGCTGTACTCCTAGATAGCCACCTTGTGTAGCTGGGCTTTGAGAAGCACTCAGGATTGTTCAGCCAGCAGCAGGACTGTGGAAGATTTAGGTGTCAGCTGTACTATCATTATCTTTATGCTTGGTACAGGACATTTTCCTTTAAGCACCTTTTCCTTCATTAGAAATCAGCCCCAGCATTTCTCCTGGTAACAACGTGTCAGTCCTTGCCAGCTCCAGCTGGATTTTGGCCAGCTAGAGGGACTGTGTGATGTTCCCAAACAAATGTTCCCCACCGTGACAGATTGGTTCTGAAAGGGTTGTGTTTTACCGTACTTGAAAGGATTGACTGTACTCAGGTCTGCTTTGAGACAGTAACTTACTCTGTTCTGTGTATAAAAGATGTGGCTTAACAGGAGATTCCTGGAGCTGTGACAGCAGGAAGTGTTCAGTGCTCTTATGCTGGGATCGTGTCTTGAAGAGCACGGGAAGAAGAAGATTGTATTCCTTGTTATGTTTCAGTTTCATAAAAATATGGTTCAGGCAGACACCATGTTCCCTCCTCTGATCAAAACTGTATATTCCATTCCAGCTATGCTGGGATGGCAAGGCTTCTTTTTAGCAGAATTTCAAAGGTATCTGCACACATCTGCTGAAGATTTTTTTTAAATAAGCACGCTGTCCCTACATGCTTGATCAGGTTTGGAGAACACTTCACACTTAACAACCAAACCAACAAAAATTAAACCAAGCAATACCTATAATGTAGGAGTTTGGATTTTTGTTTGGGAGACTTTTAAGATGGGAAACACATTCCTATCTAAACAATTGAACTTGGCATTTCTGTTTTGTAAAAAAACCCACATGACAGTAGTAATTTTAATGAGCAATTCCCTTCCCCAACCTATTAAGTCAAAAGTTCACAAATGTAACTTCCAATCAAGGCACAAAAACATTTACTGACTCTTTCTTCTCACTGCTTTCTTCACATTATTCCCCTTCCCCTTAAAAAAAAAGTTGGTATAACAATGTCTTCTACACCAGACAGAACTTTAATAGTCCAAGAAGTTGTAGCAGTATCTGAGTCTGGTTCTATCTATTTTGATTTTAGTTAAATTAGAGAAACAGCACATTCTCAGCACATCATTGTTCATTGTCTGCATTTGCCTTGAAGGGGAGGGGATGAGGGGGGAAAAGCCACAGTAGTTTCATGCATATTTTTCAAGAAACTTTATGTGGAAGTCTTTCACTTTCTCCAGTAGGATCTTCAGCTTCTCTACTGGAGGAAGAATGGTCATTCTGAAAAATAGTAATTAAAGAAATAAAAAACCCCAACCCATGTTATCTTCAGAACCAGCTAAACTGTGATCTTTGCACAGATCTTGATTAATCTCAAGGCACAACAAGTAACATGTTAAGTTTAACATCTGTTTTGATGTGATTCTCTCATTTTCTGCATTTATATTTTAATTAAACTATACTATTAAACTAGAACAATTTGTGTCTATTGGTTAGAGTATAGGAATTCAAGAACTGTTATTTTCTCTTTAGTGGTGTAGAAGGTTATCAGTAAGAAATAACAACAACTTAGTCTCCACTGTTGGGCAGTTATGCCAAATGATACCCAGTTTTTTGAGCTTTAAGAGCTGTCAGTTATGAGTAAATGTACATTTTTTCTGTAATTGAAAACTGAGTTCAGAAGCATTAAAACAATGCAACATCCCACTCTGCAGGTTTCTGTCCCCTTTTCCCTTCTTGTGCATAATCTGAAAGTGCCATGGGGTGTGGATGCCAGGCTGCATCCAAGACCCACAGAACACAGTGGTATTCCCCCACTGGTGTAGGAATGGACTCTGGGTTTTTCCTGGAGCTGTGTGTACCCAGGGATCTGACCCAGCTGGCTGTGTAGCAGAACTGTCAAGGCTAAAGATATCCTCTGTTGTGTTGTTTCAGGCTGAGGAAGACTAAATTCCATGAAAAATTCTTGCTATCAGTGGCTTGGCTGGAGCAAAGTTCTGTTTATTAGCAGCAAAAGCAACACAGTTTTTCTATTAGATTGTTTAGTTCAACATCCTGTTTTGGTAAAGTTATACAGAGTGTTTAAGGAGCAGATTTATAGGGAAGATGCTGCATTTTTCATGCAGTTTCTCCATATGGAAACATAGTTTAACCCTCTCCTCCTCCCAAAAAGAATGCAGGGCAATTTTTGTAATTCCAGAGCCAACTTTAAAATTAAAGTCTAAGTTATTACTATTGTTTGTATTCCTGGAGAAGGCATTTCAAATGCCACTATGTAAAAATACAATAAAATTATGCCAGCAAGCTGTGAAAACAGTATAAAAACTTGTATAGCTCTTCTAGCAGACCAGGTCTTTGACCTTGCTGTCAGTCCACAGAAACTGTCCAGTAGAGACAGAGACAACATAAACTGAAATAAAAATCTTTGTATTTAGCCAGAAGGGAAAGAGCTGGGATGACACTTTGCTTATTACTGCTAATTGCTTTAAAACAAACAGAAACTGTACCTGAAATGGTAGGTCCCTTCTCTCTGGCCAAATCCACTTCCAGGTACAACACATATTCCAGTCTCTTCCAGAAGTTTCATGCAATAGAACATATCAGGTGCCATTTTATGAGCCTAAGGGAATGGATGCCTTGGAGTTATTGAAGTCAAAATATTCCTAATATATAGAGTTTCATGATTGCTTTTTTTTTCCCTGAAACCTGATGTTACATTATTAGTTTCTTATTCAGTTTACTAAAGAACATGAGGAACAACTGCTAAGAGGTCAGTTCCCACAGAACTCAGTAACATTACTTCATGGAGGAACAGGGCTGGAGAACCCATACAAACACTCACTTCAAAAGAAAGGATTTAGGTAATTTTGTTATTCTCCTTGACTTGCTTGTAACTTTTGTTAAAATTCTGAAAGTTGTACTTGGAAAAATCTACGGCACTGACATCTGATAAGATTAAATTAATTTGAGAACTGTGTGTTCCAGTTCTGTTGGCAGTTACTATTTTCTTCCCCCTGAATAATCTGCTGCCTAGGAAGTCCCCTGATTAATAACTACGGAAAGTTCTTAAATATATGCAGGTTATATACCTAATCAAATAAGCAGCTGAAAAACAGCACTATTTTTGTTCTCAGCTGTGCTAATAAAATTGCCTTTACAAAATGAGTATTACAAATTAGGTTTCAGAGCTTTACTTAGGAACAGAAAGACTTATCATTTATTAACATAGGTTACTGTCCCAAAGGCAAAAAGGTGAAATTTGTAAGGGAACCTCCAGCCCTTTTTCCCAGTCCTGCTGAATGGGGCTTCTCTTGTAGGGTCAGTAGCACACAGCCCCTCACATGTGCTGGCCTCCCTACCCTAGGCAAGGGCAGCAATTTGGAACTGCACAGGGCCAGCTACTTGTGTGACTTAAACACCAATGTCCTTGGGGACTCTCAGTCTGGGAGCCTTAGCACTGGGATGAAATGATCTGTTCTCTTTTCCTCTCTTCAAATAAAGGTCATGTTATATTTAAGATCATACACAGCCCATGAAATACTGCTTTTGTACCCCACCTCTGGAATCAGAGTTCATCATTAGAGGTGGCTGGCCCAGGTGAGAGGAAGTTCAAATGGATTTGGGTAAGAATGACTGACTGACCTGTGCTTCCTCAATGGCTTTGGAAGGAATAAAGATCCGTGGGAAAGCGTACATAGCTCCTTGAAGGGGATTGCAGTGAACTCCTGGGATCTTGTTAAACATGTCTTCTGTTAGTTTGGCTTTCTTGGCAAGATTGTTCAAAACAGATTCCTTCTCCTGTTTAAAAGGAAGGTGTTCAGTTAGACATTTTTGAAGTAGAAATAAAAACATCAGGAGCAACAATGATGTTTCAAAAGGCCTTCCCCAAATGAAACACTGGCAGGGCTTTGCTGAGCTGGTAGAGAAAACCATCTTCCAAATTCCAGTTGTGCTTTTAAAAACTGCAGTGCAAAAAGACTTTGGCAGGATACAATTGCAGTGTTGCAGACAGACAATAACCTGCAGAACTCTCTATTTGTGTGCCCTCTTCTTACAGTCTTCTTTCTCAGCATCCACTTCTGGCTATTTTTAGAGCCCATGTTAGCTGAACCTTTGATTTGACTTGATAATATAATATCTTAAGACAGACTCAGTTTCATTTTTACAAGTGAGAAACTATATGTGTACTTCAATACAGATTTTCATGTTGCTCAGTATATAGAGGCACTGGATATGTAAGAAAAAGATTATTTTATAATTTTATTCAAACTTATATTCTTGTTTAGATTTTAGTAACAGCAAATCTTATTTGGTAAACCTTTTGTTATATTAAACACAGGAAAAATGTTGAATTTATCAGCAAGAAAGCAGATTTGATAATGCCTTCCTAGCATTTTTAAATGTCATATTGAGTTGATTTTGAATACACTGCATAGTTCTGTAATTTGGTGTTAATACCAGATTGTCCAAGGAGAAAGGAAAGAAGGCTGGTCTCTATGCATAATTTGAGTTCCCAGTACTTAGGATAGGTTTGGGAAATGCACAAAAAGAACAAGCATGTAATTGCTGACCTTTATGAACTGTGCATAAGATTCTTCTCCAGGCACTGGAGGATTCACCACAATATCCATGGCTGCTTGTCCTGAGACGGGAGGACAAAGGCGAACAGAAAGCAGCTTAACGAGCTGTCCTTTAATTTCTGGGTGCAAGTTAATGACCTCCATGTAACCTCCTCTGTAGCCACATCTATGACAAAGTGAACAGAAGAGATTGGTTAGCCTCCAGTGTATAAATACCACAAAAGCAATGAAATGACTGCAGAAATGGAAAGACAATTAACGAGAATCTCACAGTAGGTAACACACAGGTTGTTGAAAAGCTGCCACACTGATAATGGTTTAAGATGGAGCTGCATGACATGTCATTAACTCCTGGCATCCCATACAGAGACAAAGGTGGACATGCAGCTTCCCTGCTAGGCAAGTTAACAATTAACATCTTTAATCTTCAGAACAAGAGGATATGGCTATAGCAGCATACATTTAATCAGAAAATTCTTTTTCTTCCATCTCCTCCTCCCCAAAACAATCAAACCCAAACATTTGTAATATCAAACCTCCCAGTGATTATTGAGCTGTTCCCTTGAATGTTGGAGGCCAATTTTCCTTTATCACAGGTCCAGATTGGGACTGTAGGATTTCACCTTTGTGGGACTGAGGCATTAGGTGTCTGAAATAAATACGCTTATTATTTGGTACTTTGGAAATCACTGAGTTAATCCATTACTCTGTGCTTGTTTTTCTTTTCTTAATAGTCTTTAGTTAAAATTAATAAAGGATTAATTAGGGTGGATTACCTTCAGGTCAGTAATATGAAAGGGCTGTCCAACCAGATTAATGAGGAAGATGAAATAAAAAAAAAACTAAATCAGACTTACTCGCCCATGTATCCCTTAGAGGTGGAGTGAAAAGAGGCCAGCTCAACATTGTTATAGTACTCGGGTCCCATCTCATACAGAATCTTTTTGAAAGAATGAAACTGGCATCCTTCAGAGTACACATTGTCCTGGTAAACCTGAACAGTCAGAAGACATTAATGTGCTCTGTTCCCCCAACTAAGGACAAAACACGGCCTTTAGAGAGGCAGATCTGAACTGAAGAAACAGTGCTTACACTCAAAACTTAATAGCTGTTAGAAGACACAAGGTTGTTTGTTAAGTAATAGTTACTGTAATGATACTTTTTATCTGATGTGACCACACTTAAAGTCTGGGCCTTTGAAAGAACAGTGAGTTTCTTTGTATGATTTAACCTTTACTTGTAAGTTTAAATTGGTTTTCCTTCTGTTTCTTCCATTTGAAGTGGTCTGAGCACCACGTAGGTTTTTAGGTCAGTTCCAGCAAAGTTCTTCCTTGTGTCCCCTACACTTTCTCTCTAGTTCAAACCCAGATCAAGCCACCTGTTATATTGATCCTTTGATATTAAGAATCTTGCATGTCTTTTCATGTCTTAATATGATAACAGAGAGTGTTCCCTGTACTTAAAAAGTACCAATACCACACATGGAACAAAATTATACCTCATATGAGTACTCTTAGCTGTGCTTTTGAGAGAACAGATTATTCCATTACCTCATCAGCCAGAAGAAAAAGTTTCTCTTCCCAAGCAAAGTGTATCACATTTTCAATGCACTTTCTGCTTTGCACCTGTCCTATAGTTTGATTTTTAAAACAAGAAGAAAGTTAGTGGAATGTACACATAATCTTTTCACCCAGACCTACTTAAATTGCTAATTTTTCAAGAAGATATCCCTCTTCCTCAGAAAAGTGCTATTGAACTTTAGAATCCAGTTCACTGAGTATGAAATTAAGAAGCATTTTTGGAAGAATTATGGTACAAGGTAACTTAGTCCATCTCAAGCAAAAGAAGTGTGAGATACAGTAATCAATGACTTATTGAGAGTACTCTGTGTATAGCTGATCATGGTAAATGCTCACATGCATGATGGTTAGGTGGGAGCTAGTTTCTCACCAATCAACCTCAACTACTCAAAAAGCTAAATTCTGAGAGAGGCAGTGCTTGCCACTGAGTTCTGAGTTATTACAGTCATTGCCTCTCAGAAGCAAGAGGCTACAGGCCGTGCCAGAGGCAAGATCTTTCACAGAGATCAAAAGTGACTGAAAGTCATTCCATAAGTCTGGAAAACTTCAGTGGCTTCAAATGGGATTCAGTGAAGTGAATCTGCTCCCTCCTTTCTGGAGTTCCATGATGCTGAAAATATGTTTCTAAAAGTACAACACACTGTCCTACTTAGAGCACTGATCTCTGGAATTCAGCTTGACATATCTGATATGTACTTAGGATTTGTCTGCAATGTGGAATGAAAAAGGGAATAAAATGGTCTTAAAACTCGTTCATTAAACAAAATTCCTGCAGACCTGTGGGATTTCCAGGGTTGATGATGCAGAGGACTTTTGGATTGCAATATGCCTTGGCTTCATTCAAGGCACGGCGAAGTTCGTTCACATCTAGAGCCCAGCAATTTTCTTCATCCAAATAGTAGTTCACCTGGATAGCATCCAGTTCAGAGAGGGCTGCTGAATATAAGGGATACTGGGGTATGGGAATCATCACTCCTGTTCGGGATTTGCCACCTCCCGAGATCAGGATCTTCAATATTGCCTGGGGAAAAAGAAGGAATTAAAAATTTTTTTAAACAAAAGTCACACACCAGAATTAATAAAATACTCTGGAATAGGTTACTAAACTTCCTTCCTAAAAACGTCTAGAGTTAAGGTGGATTTCTGTCCTAAAAGCAGGCAGTCAAAGAGAATTATTTATTTCAAGTTGTTACTGGCTGAGTGAGGATCTAAGCTTAATGGAATCCTCTCATGTCATAGCTTCCAAAGATTGTGCCTGATCAACTGCAGAATTTAGGGAAAACATTCCAAGCACAAGGCTAGAGGCAAGCTGGAAACAGGAATATCAAGATCATGATTTTTCTGCTGTGCCCTGTTGTAAGCAAAGAAGCTTTAGCTAGTTCTTGCTCATTGCTTTCCATTCATTTTATCTCATTAACCACAAGAGACCAATAAATAAAAGCAGAAATTAGAACTGGGGCCTGTGCAGATTCTCCCTTGGAACAGTGAAACCTGTTTTACATTAGGAGCAATTATGTTTTCAAGTAACAGAACAGACCAAAGTCTGAATGTCTTGGGATGGAAATAAAATCATATGTAGTTCATACCCAGAAGCTACAGCTAGAAAGGTAATGTTTGTGCTAGGGCCAGTCCAGACAATTTCCTTGTGCCCAATGGCTGTGTGATGTGGAGGCTTTTTACATGTGAATTAAATAAAACGGCACACAAGGAAACAGAGAGATTTCTTGCCTTTATAACCCTGGGAGAACTCTGAAGTACAGGTGCAATCAAAGCAAGCATCCTTATCAGCATGTAATTGGCATCTAAACCCAAAAATATCTTTTCTCTCAGCAGCAGTATCCTTTAGTTTCTTGGTGGTTCTAGTACAAAATCTGCTCTTCTGTGCCTCTCATCACATACTCAGATGCTAAGCTAATGATTTATAATCAACATAATTTTGTACCCACCACTAGTTTAAAAATATCAAGCATACAAAACATATAATCAGGACTAAATGCATATTTAAAAACTCCTTAACACCCTCTCTCCCCTGAGGTGTGAAACAATAGTTGTTTTATCTTTGGAAGGGCCAAAGAATGAGACTCGTTGCAGGGCTGACTTTACATCAGTGGCGAAATCAAATCAGCGTGGTGCAGATTAGATGTGCTGCACTGCCATTCCTGACAAGCTGCCAGTGTCACATACTCGAAAGCCACTGACTGCCGACCTCTGGAGAGCTGCTCCGGCCGGATCGCTGTCATTCGGAGCTCTGCCACTAGATGTCCTTCAGAAAAACCCCTTCTCCAGCACTGGCAAAGGCTGCCTTCATCACAGCCCAGAACTGCGGCTGTACTATCAGTCAATGTGTCTGTGTAAAGCAGCAGTCTGAGAGAGACTGGTGTTCCTGTCTTAACTGAGGACCAGCTTTGAACCTTGGTCGAACACAAAACCTGAAGTTTTTCTCAAACAAACTGAAACACACAAACAGAAATAGATCTTTGGGATTTTCACTGGCACTGATCTGCACAAGCAGAGTTGACTTGGAAGAAGAGTACTGAGACTTCTCAGCTCTGAGGTCATTCCCTCTTCCCTTTGCCACTGCCTAATACTCTCTAATCTTCAGTGTTTATGTATCTTAACCACTGAGAACAACCATTATTTAGTCTGAATGCTCTGAATCTTCTAAATTTATATTTAGGCACCTGTAGTTCATACTACCTTTTACAGAAAGGTACAATTTAATGTATACTAATTTAATGCACCTCCTTCTTAGCTGGCACCTGACATCCACACAGAGGGCTCCCTGGTTTGTTCACAGTATTGAATATTCATTGAATGTGCCTTCAGTATCTGTCAGACCAAGCTCACAGGGCTTTGTGAGACCAGAGGTTCAACAGGGATCTGTAACAGAGGTAACTGATAAGCTGCAGTTTGTACCAAGAAGGGACAGGTTTCATTTTAACACTTACAGAAATGCCATCACTTGCCCCAGTGGTGAGATAAATGTTATCTGGATCTGCAGGAACCCCTCCATCTCTTCTTTCAATATAGGAAGCAACATCTTCACGGATGCAATTTATGCCTTGACTGGCTGTGTAGGATCCTGTGACAAACAGAGAATGAGACAAAAATTGAGTATAGTGTACATCAGATTTTCTGTTTCTAGCAAAACTCCTGAGCTAGTATTGTGTGGAGTAGTTTGTATATATGAGCCATATTTATATGGACCCCCAGGATAGCTTTGGTTTTTTTGCATGGAGAAGGAAAGGGAGCTGGTTTGTTCATAGAGCAAAACAATTAGTTTGGGATTAGACAAATACAGTAAGTATCACTAAAAACCAAAATAACATACTGGATTGGTAAAAAACCTGATTTCAAGGCTATTTTGAAAACTGGGACAGCAATCCCTTTTTTACTATCTGTCAGTTGCTTTCTTTATGTTGGAAGCGCTCCTGAAAGTAAACAACTATTTAAGTAATGGGAACAAGGAACAGAGGTAGTATGTGCAATAGAAAGGAAAGTAACTTCTTTTAATCACTGATAAATACAATGGTTTTATTTGCAACATGAAAATAACATAATTTTCTCCCACAGTCTGAAACAAAAAAAATCCTAAACTGCTTCTCTCCTTCCCCCACAGCATCTCCCACAAGCACTTTTCAGCAGAAATGTCTAGAATCACCCCAATCTCATGTACAGTTTACAGAGCACAACTAATAATCATAAATAAAATGAGATGTTAGATGCCTGTGTGCATCCCTGCTAAGTATGTGCAACAAATAAAGAGTAAAAATAAGCCTAGATCAAGGTGAGGAATGGATTCAAGCTATGAAGCCTAAGACTGATGGACAAAGAAGTGACAAGTGTACACCTATTTTAGAACACTGTCAGGAAGCTGCAGAACCTTCTTTGCTTGTTGGGTGGAGTGGAATAATTGTGCCTGACTTAACTCTTATCGCTCGGTTATCTGCTAGTGGTCTGCCTGGTAGGACTTCTGTGAAAGCATGATTTAAAAAGACAAAGAACCTTTGCAAGTCCTGCACAATTGCACGGGACAAAATGGTGATTCAGGGCACAAAGTTCCCTGATATCCTAAACATTTACTTTTACAGGACTAGAAGTTATACTGGGTCTGTACACAGGTCTTTGCTCACAGTCAGGAGGATGTTGTTAAAGGAGGAGAACAAACCTAAGTTGTCATTCTGCCTTGTGCTCCATTGGATGCTGAGTCCTACCACTCTGAGGATGTACAGAACATTTAATTGCACTGTACTTCTACACTTAATTGCACTCTATTGATGCTTTGACTCAAACCCATGTGTTTGCACTGTGGGATGCAAATAAAACCCAGCCCAAAAAAGCTGCATATATTATGTGCTTTTATAGATAGAAGAGGAGTAAATGTCTCAAATGCCTGGAAAGATATGTCACTTATCCCACATGCAGAGTAAGTGGTGTCAGTAGAATCCCAGAGTGTTTGGACACAAGAGAAGTTGAGGACACATCTAAGCCTTCAAACATGGCCTGGGAGCAGCAAGACTCAAAACCAGGAGTAGGGTTTTGCCACATGAATGTTCATGGGAAAGGGGAAATTCCAGTTCATTTCCAGAGGAAAAGTCATTCATATTAACTTTGTAATTAATATATTTAAATAGGCTGGTACAGATGTGGGTGCAACACTTCAAATGGCTTTGACCATATGTCCTGATTTCACCTTTGTGTTGGATTGACAAATTTGTTGAAAAATAAGGTTTTGAAGACAACACAGTGAGGCCAGGTTTTTATCTTTGCTTTTTCACAAGAAAGGCAATTTCTCCTTCTCAGCCATGAAGAGAACAGCAGTAAGTTGTCAGACTACCAACAAAGTGACAGGGGTGACTTCCATCCAGCTGCACATCCCTGTGCCTCTGACTGCGTGTTTTGGGATGCTGGACAGAGGCTGATGAGCTCCAGAGGCCAAGAGAAGGGGCTGACACTCTGTACTGGAGACAGGGAGGGTGCAGAGGGGGCAGAAACCAGTACAGCCCATCAGTAAAGTCTACAGTGGGTTTAGTTGTCAGGAATTTACAGGTATTGTAAATACATTCTTGGCATAAATAATTTCAAGATTAAAAAACATGTAGAGTCCAGTTACTTACAGATCCTCAATTTAGCCACTGAAATGAACAGGGTGTATTCAGTGTTAACATCTTGTTTGCAACTGTTTCAGGCCTACTTCCTCAGAATCTACTGAGCTAACAGAAATTATGGGAAATACATTACCTTCTGAAAAAAAGGAACATATTTCTGAAATATTATGCAAGGCTGAATTCTTGACAACTTGCCTCCAACATGGGGCTGTGGTGTCCCACACCACTGTGCCCTTAAAAGGACGGGAGCACCAAGGGACCAAGACTCATCATTCTGAGAACTCCTTCCACATCCCTAAATTTGAGAATCACTAAAAAGAAAGGCTGAGTCAAAATTCAAATATATCCCCAGTAACTCGTATGTTCAACATACTATGTGGATTTATTGTTCCAAAGTAGACAGGAAAGGGATTCATTGAGCTAAAGGAACTTCTCTGTTTTGATAGATATATTTTTAATGGTCTACATTAAAAGACAAACCAGCACAAAGAAGGTGAAGATAAAATACATCCTGTATTAGGCTGTGTTGTTAGGAATAGTCCAAACTTGAAATACTGCTAATGCAGTCACTGTTTATGTTTTGTTTATTTCATTAAGTTTCACAGCACCTACTCTCAAAATATGCCAGTGCAAATAGGCACTGCAATCACAAATATTAAGAAATATGCCAATTATTGTAATAAGTTCTCTGAAATGTCACTGTTTGCCTACTTGAAAGACGGTAAGCGTGCCAGATTCTTTGCTGCACCCAGCAGCTGCAGCAGGATCTGCAGAGCAGAAATTCTTGTGGCATTTGCCAGATACAGGTAGGCAGCACAGTCACTAGATGAGAAAGAAATTGTCTCTTCCATTTCCTTTCTACTGAATATGCAAAGTTTGTACTTACTTATGTGGATATCACATGTCTACTCTTGTAGGAACGGTGGTTGAAGAACAGAGCTCTGTAGTTCTTTCAAGAGCTATTTTACCTTGGAGAAATAGAGCTTTGACACCTTCAGTTAAAACTACCTCAGCCAGGTAAAAAACTACTACCTCTTTTGCAGAGGATTATCATCTTGCTACCTGAGTTTCTGATACCCCAGAAAACATACTTGAACTGATGCTTCAAAATGAAGATTCAAAATTAAGTGCACTGGATCAGCTGAGATGGACACATATTGTTTGTTGACACCAGCATTACAGGGACAGCAGATTCCTTGGCAGAGAAATAACTGGAGAGGGTAAAGCTGTAAAACCCTCCACCCAGTCTTAGCAGGAGAGACAGAGCCCTGGATTAAGAGATGTCCTACCAACAGCACAGAGCCTCACTAGTACTCTCTGCCACTTTCCCAGCACAGAAAATCTCAGCATTCCTTTAGTGTTACTGTGGCGAGGCCTCCATGGATGTGTAACCCTCATCCTCTCCTCTGTGACAAGTCCCACTGAAATCTGCACCATTAGTCACCCACAGGTCACACTGCAAACCTGCCCCCATCAGGTGCAGGTACTGAAACCACCTCTGCTGTTTCTAACACCAACAGGAGCAACTGGAAGAGCCTTACCTAAGCTGTTTCCTCCACAGCCCTGCAAGATCCTCCTGGCTCGCTTTTTGGCATCCTCTGGAAAGCTCGGGCTGTCCAACAGGTTTGGGTATGTACACAGGGCCACTACCTGGAGTGCCAAGAAAATGTCCATTGGCCACTTTTCAATGGTTATTTTAAGTTGATGATATTATGTTAACTTTCCTTAGAAATGAATATCATAAATACTGGCTAATTTAAAACACAGGTTATGGATGAATAGTTTGCAATTGTTTTTTTAAGAGTTGTGCTCACAGAAGAGATCTTATCAGGTTCCAAGTTATGCTGACAAAAACAGTTCCAGATTATTAACTATTTGTATTACAGACAGTGAAGATTCCAGGTGAGTTAAGCATAATGCAAACACAGTAAAGCACAGTTAATTATTCCTATGTCATCTCTAAGCAGCTTTATCCTCCACTCTTTGTGTACTATTGGCCCGCTTTACTGACAAATCAAGACTTTAAATATGGAGCAGAACTGAGAAATACAATCAAATTTTGAAGTCCTAGTGGCATGTTCTAATAATCCTTCCCCAAAATAACTTCTAGTTCTTACTGATTTGAATTCATGGGAAATATTTAATTAAAAAAAGAAGTGGTGATATAGAACATAGTAAAAGTAGAAACACAACCCAGCAGAATTAAGTTAATGAAGGAAAGTAAGACACAAAGAACTGAGAGGTCTCTCTTGAGATCAGCCTAATTTATTCCAGTCTCTCTCATTTTTATGCTTACATGGTGTAATATGGATAGGCTGTTGTCATCTTGTGGGACAATGACAATGAATTAATCCATGTGTGCACACAGTCATGGGGAGAAAAGATTTCCCATTTTATTTAATAACACTGGAATAACCTGTAATACATCTGAATAATTTGTAAGAAGCTCAGGTCTCCCTAGTTTGCTGCATGGCTCAATTTTATAATCTCATCACCTGGACCCTCAGTTTGATAAGGCTTCAGTTTGTCCTGGAACTCTCTGAATTTACATTATTATAGATGGAGGATTTTACATGAGGGTGTGAGAGAAGCTTGGTAAATAAGATAATACTCGTTTTAACCTTATTTGTGTTTTAGGAAAAATATACCACTATGAATTCTGTTGTAATCTTTCCTAAAAGTTAACCTACCAATTAGCTTGCCCAGAGGTAAAATGTGCAAAATAAGACAGAGTACAAGTAGTTGAACCCAGCTACGTGCAGATCTCAAAGTATACTCTCAGATGAAGAAAGGCTTTGGCTTTTTTCTTTAAAGAGAACCACTTCCTTTCTTGAAGAGCACTATTGATAATGAATGTGCTGACTGATAACATAGAAGTGGCAGGAAAAAGTGTGGGTGGGAAATTAGATGGAAACTAAGGAAAGCTACTGTGTTAGAACAATCAGCAAACAATAGGACTTCAGCTCAGAAATGAACACGTTTAATTCTTTACAAAAGAACTATGCCAAGTCTAATTGCATCTAGGGAATCATTTATACTTTTACCTATATCAGACAGCTTTAAGGCATTGTAATAAAAATGAATAAAAATATTTTGTAGTAGTCTTACCTGACGGAGGAAGGTGATTGGTCTCTGTCCCATTGCCTGTGCATCTCCAATGTTGGCTTTAATCACTTCAGTAAAAGGCTTTTTGATCCCCTAGAAAGGGATAATTCAGAATGTTTTGTTAGGGCTGAAGCAGATGATTCTTCTTTAGTATCTGTCATGTGGCTGTAACTAAACAGTGCCCTGATCTCAGAACAGCTATGGTGTTTAATATAAAGCTTAATGCATTTCTTATACAATACTGCCAGTAAACCTTAAATGCTTTACAGAAATTGTGTTGACTGTGACACATTTTTAAATGATAGGCTGGCTTCTATTTTTCTGCTAGCTGCAAGCAAGAGACTGACTTGGCTGGAAACCACACACTGAAGTAGGAAAGATGAAAAAAGGCATTTTGAATTGTCAGAATTAGAGCAGCTTCTTTGAGACACCTAAGGGAGGGATGGATCAGTCAAGAAGCTAAAAAGACTTGAGGATATTTGAGAAACCATCAACAAAAGAAACCTCAAGACCTTTAGCTCTTTTAAAGTAAAACCAGTAAAGATTCTGCTTGCTTATTTATTTTATACTTAGATTAAGTATTCCCTGTATGATGACCCCACTTTTCCATGTAGAGATGTTCCACAAAATATATCATGGTGAAGCTCTGTATGATAAACAGCTGAAGTGCTAAGTAATCACCATGAATATTGAAAAGCTTCCTAGTCTCCAAAATCTGAACAGCCAGCCATTTTTCCTGTGAGAAACTGAATACATCATGAGAACACAGGGAAAGAAATTAATGAATGTTGATTAGCAATCACAGCTCTTTAAAAAGCAAAATAAAACAAGAGCATAAAAAAGGCAAGGAACTGACTGGTTGAAAAAGCACCAGTGGTTTAAATAAAAAAGATTAACTGAAAGTAAAGGCCAACATTACAAGAAGAATAAGTGAGATAGGCAATGATAAATTTATAGTTGTTCTAATGTATATTTGAGAGATAGCAGGGAGGCATCCTACCAGTGACAGAACTGTCATGTGGATCAAGGAACTGCACAATCACACTGATTAGTTTTCTGTAGAAAATTACCTATAACAACTGCTCTGGGTATGGACTCAGAAAGCCTCTTCCTGGTCCATGTATTTACAGCCAGTTGCTGGATTTGGATATAGAATATGTGGCTGGCAAGCCTTAACTAAGTTCTGGTTTTCCACCATGGACTTTGGTGTTGGACTTCAATGACATACCAGAACCCAGATGTGCAAATAACAATAATACAAGTTGTCACCAGGGATACAGATTCCCAGGTAAGCCAAGATTTGGAGGTTTAAGGCTACATGATCCCCACTATGGATCCAGTCCATCATCTACCTGAGAGCCTTTGGGCTTTTTTTCTTTTAAAATTACATATGTAGTTAGAAGTGGCATTAGGACCAGACAATTAGGCTTATATGATCCTGATTGAAAAGGGTCAATTTTATATGGCCTTACATTTAGCAGCAATTGAAAAAAAAAGATCACTTAAAATAATTGAAAGTGACACCCTGACTCCATCAAGTCATTGCTTTTATGCTTGTTGATCTAAGTGAGTCCCTAAATTAAGAGCTGCATTTCAGCTCTAAATAAAGAATTAGAAATAGGGATGCCAGATAGACATTGCAGTTATCTGAGGCTGAAGTTTAGTAGTTTATGAGTAATGTAAACAGCTAAAAATTTGTTCTCTTCAAGCCATGTAGGGTCCACTGACAGCACAACACTCTTTTATTAAAATTACAAATGAGTAGGAAGAGAGAGATGTATATAGAAGAACAAATTCCATTTGCTTGAAATGAAGACAAATTCCCATGTATTTTGGTTGCATTTGGTCTTTACAGCAAACTGAATCAGTTTCACTAGATTTGCAAAGTAATACAAATCTGTTAAGGAATATGGATGATACTTTCTTTGCCTTAAGGTAGGCAGTCTGAAAACACAGCAACATGGAATAGAAGTACTCTGGTTTATCAGATTCAAACCAAACCAAACCAACTCCCTAATAATAGAAATACCTTACATTAGACTAATTAGGTTTTTTTCTCACTATTGTGTTCTGCAATAAAAGATAGCTGCTTCTTTGATTGGTGAAATGCTGAAAGGTATCCAGCCTTCCACAATGTACTTTTGGAGTTTTACAGTGGTACAGCCTTTAAAAGAAAGGCAACAGACCTTTTTGGTGCCTATGTCAGGTTTATCATAAATAATGTTGTAGCTTATCAGGATTGAAGTTCTTTATATCTTTACTAGGGCCCAACTCAGTGTTTTTGCCATCACTGCAAGTATAGAATCATCACCTACTCCACAAACCCAGCACTGCCTTTGCTTCTCAAATGATGGATCTGGAACAAATAGCAAACCATACACAAGTTCTCTCACCATAAAATCTTGTTAGAGAAGGAGTGCTGGGTTTTCTGTGTTGTTCACACAATTCCACATGGGCTTAAAAGGCCCATGGTACTCTTGACTAATTTGTATTTCTTGGTCTCAGCTACAAGAGCTGTTGTCTTGTCTTTCAAAAGAGAAATGCTTTTGAATAACTGGAGCCTTTTCCTTCCCTGAAAACAAGTTAATATCAGCAATTCTTCAGATCTGTCTTCATGAGATTTTTTTTGCTCATTCACTCTCCTAGTGAAATCTATACAAAAATTGCTGTGGCCACATAGTATTTTTCTATTGCTTGATTTCCAGTCTCTCTATGGAAAAAAAGGAGTATCAGAAGTTATTCAGATTTAGTTTAGAACAAAAAGTTCTAAACAAGTTTAAAAAAATTTCTAAAGAAGTTCTTTAGAACAAAAAGTTCCACCTTACCATTTCAAAAAGAAGGAACAGAAAACAATAACAGGCAAGAACAAGTGCTGAATGTTAATGGATCAAAGTCTCAAAGCAGGGATATCAGAAGCTGGCAGCAAGGGGAGTCCAGACAGTGCCTGCAAGTGTGCAGATGGGTTCAAGGCAGAATTCTGCTCACATCCTTCAGACAGAGCAGCATTAGTCCCTGGCTACTTGGGTCAAGGTTTCTCCTACGGTCACAGGTGTGGTATCCAAGGCGAGGGCTATGCCAAATACTTTTTGGAAGGTCTGTGGAAAGATCTGTATGAAAGGAGGAAATGTGAGTGTGATCTTGATAACTTCAATATCTAATTGTAGAGCAGCAGGGAAAGGGCTGCAACAGGTCATAGATTTATTTCACTGCAGAGGGCTAAGCAGTCTTTAACCATGTCAGCAACACAGCAGAGCTGAGACAGTTTATGTCCCTGCAAGCCAAGGCACACACAGGGAGAGCAGGAGCTGGGCCAGGGGAGTTGTTTTGCTCTCCTCTAGGGATCCCCCACCACACTTGCCTGTCTCTCATGCTCTCCCTCTTTGTGGGTGCAGGCAGGCTTGCAAGGTGTGCTCCAGAGGCAGTCTGGCTGGACTGAGGCAGGCAGAGCTTTGCAAAAGGGAAGCTTGCATAACAGGAGCTCTAATAACAAACTCGTGAGCAGTAAGTTCCAGACTGATTCTCCTGCCTTGTGAAGAGGGCATGAACCACATCAAGCAGGAAAACCAGTGCCCAGCCCTACAAAACAAGCTCTGCCCCAGCCTCCTGCCTTTGGCGGCACCTCACACTGTGCTCACGACGTGATTCAGCTTCAGCTCGGGAACAAGGCCAGGCTCCTGCCACTCTTCTGACAGTGTCAGCAAACAGATTCATGATAGTAGCCCTTTTTTAAAGCTGTAGAAGCCATCTTTCACCTTCACATGGAAAAGAGAAAATACAAAAACACGTACTTTTTTTTTTAGTAGCCATCTTCTGGATAATGAAAGAATTTTAATGGAATAAAAAAATCTTCCAGGATTTAGAATATGCTCTTTGTAAAGTAATTCCTGCAACAGTTACTTCTGTCTCTCTGCTCTTCTCAGAGGAAATGTATCTTTTAAGAAACCAGATGAAACCTGATACAAGCCAGACACAATTATTCTAACAACTGTATCCAAATATCACACAAAGTTGGGAGAAAGGATTTTTATACATGAATTAGAACTCATTGATGCAAAGTCAGTACAAATCTTTATGTGGTTAACCAGTTTTGGGGAAGCTTCCTCTTCCCCTAGACATCCCCAGGGTCTCAGGAAACCCATCAGGAAAGGAGAACAGTATGAAATGATGAGCTGTCTCTGAAGGAGAGTCACGATGCAAGAAGTGATGGGAGAATTACTTGATCAAAGAAGCAATGTGATGCCAGAACAGACACCACCCCGAAGAACTACCATGAGGGCAATGCCCTGCCAGGACCTGGTTTGTCTCTTAGGAGTTTTAGTGTACCTGGAGGTTCTTTGTACAAAGGTATCATCTGAAAATGCTGCAAAATCATCTGGCAAACTGCAAAATACCACTGTGCCCAGAAAGGGTAAAGAAGGGTGCACACTGACCTGACACTGTCTTTGCCAAGTCTTCAGCAAATTTCAAAGGAAAACCATCAGTCTGGAGAGAAGCATGTGTGGATTTGGTGATGGCAATAGGAAATAATTAAAAAGAGTTCCCTTGAGGAGGCCATGAAAATGTAAACTGTTTTTAACCCCAGAAGACTAACTTGATATTACAGCTATTTCTGAATTTCAGAATTTGCCTGCTCCTGGCTGCTCCCAGTTGCTTCATTTTCATTGCCATTGCTTTGTGCCTCCTCTTGATGATTATCAGGCAGTAACATCACACTATGGAACACTGTCCTAGTTCCTTGAGATTGCTTTTGCTGTGACTTGCACCAACAAGCTGTACAATCAGAGAGCTGGCAAACCCAGATATTTCAGCACAGCTGAGATATATGCCATAGCAGCCAAGTTGCTTGCTTGCTTTTTTGTCTCCTCCTCTCAAGAGGCCAAGAAAGTACTGCCCAGAGGCCCTTAACTAATAGGGACCTGAAGACTTGAATTAGCATTCCAATCTTTTTTATTAAAACAGCTCGCAGCAGAAAAATAAACCTGACCTGCTTACCATGAAGTTAGGCTTTGAGTTGGTATTATGCTTGTGTAATTCAAGCTGACATGAGCTGTTCTGGGGAGGAAGGAGAAGGCAAATTCTGGATTTTGACTTAAAATGGCAGTGATGACTTGCATGCCCCCTCATATCACATGAGAAAATCAGCAGAGCTGACCATTAGTTGGCAGATCTGATTCAGAGATTACAGAACAGGACTTGTCCTCAAATTACTTTGGCCTGACACATTGATGGAAGTGGATTTGCATTCAGAATTTTTGCCTATATACATAAAGCACTAGATTTCGTGACACAATTAAATGACAGAATCAAAATAATGCTCATTAGAAAGTGATTAGACATTAGGACCTTCTTAACTTGAAGAGTTTTTTGAAAAAGTCTATTTTGGAATAAATTCGGCTAATGTATTCAACCAGAAAATATCAAAAACTGGATTCTGTGGGTTGTATGCTTCTGAACATATGATTTTGATAATAACGTGCACTTGAAACCTGTTTTCTTTCACCTTCATCTGCAGTAGTTTTTTCCCTCTTAAAAACTATGGGTTTTACTACAGATTCACTTATGTATGCAACATGTACAGACAACTGAGGAACAACAGTTCTGTCTTAATGAGGTCAGATGCTCCTGCCTGGGAGATACTTTCCTAGTGTGCACACAGTCACGTATTCAAAGCAGAAAATTATAGGATGGTAATTTAAGCTTAACATCTTTCATTACTGGGTGTACCAGTCAATCTTGTATCTTTTTCTTGGCATGCTAAATTATATTTCTGCATGTCATTGTCTAAACTGTGTTTTATCTTTCCAAAACTCCCAGGGACTCAGTCAACTCACATTTACAATTAAGGCTGGATTCTAAGTCAGATTTTTTCTATTAAGGCTGGATTCTAAGTCAGATTTTTGCTATTCAATTTAAAAGCCTGATGAATTTGTGAGGGGGAGAAAAAAAGCTCTACAGTATTTTAACCAAAATACTTTAGCAGAAGCTACCTGTGATTTCATCACTGAAGGCAGAAGGATTTTGGTGGTTTTACTGTCTAAATAGCAATGTAGGGAGTGAGCAAGTGGCTTGAATAAACATGAAACAGGAACCTATTTGCAATAGTTATGCAAATGAAAAGCGTGGGCACAGGACATGAATGTACAACCCTGTTGCTGTAAAGGTAACAGAGAAATAGGGGCTTCAGTGTATAGAAACTGTACAAGGCCATTGAAGGCCCATGGCCCCAGGGCTGGGATGTGTTACCCACCTGTGCTATCTGAGGAACTTCCTGCCTGCTACCAATGTATCCCTGCACACCATCCCTCTACCCCTTCCTGCCCTACAATTCTCTTTCAGTAGCTTGAAAGTGTGGAAGGACCTTTTGAGCTTTACACTGAGCCAGGCACTGCTTCAGTGTTACCTGAGCTGACTTGTGGATCCTGAAATGCTGTTTAATATGCACACGCTTTGCAAGGAGATGTAAGGCAACTTAACCTAACACACAACTTGACATTATGTAAAACCCAATGAGGAACTGGGGAGAAAAGGACAGTATAAGTAAAGAGAAATGTCAGAGTAACAGATATGAAGGGATTTTCCATAACAAGGTCAGTTAAAATTAGCATGAATGCAAAGCAACACATCAAGTATGTGTCCTGCCTGTGTAAACATAAGTTAGTTTGTTATTACTGATTAGGTAAAGAGAAGGGGTCTGTTCAGAGATTGCATTATTCTTGCACTGAATTTGTATTCAGAAGCAATTTTCTAGTCTGAAATGTAATTAAAGTCAATACTTGATACCGTGGCCATCTGTTTGCAAGTCTACACAAAAGGGGTAAAAAAAGGTCTTATTTGATTGAGTTCTATTTAGAGTGTAATCATTTATTAAAATATGCCTGCACTCTAGCTTGCTTTAAAAAGTTGCCAGAAACACCAAGGAAAATGGTTGGAGTCAGTGCTTTCTGTCATCTTAGTAAGCCAGAATCAGCTGATTGCTACCAACAGCAAAGAGGAAGAGAAAAGGTTTTCACTTTCGAAGAATGATACAAATTCAAACTTATGAAAAGAAGTTCAGGAAAGTAATTCAATCGCTGATTTTGAGTGAAGATTTCCATCTTGAAAGACAATGTAGATCAAACCCCTGATTTTCCACCTAGATGAATACAGGTCACAAACCAACAAAACTTGTGAAATCCAGGTACAGCACGCCCCACCTGTACTGGGCAATCAATCTTAATCTGCTTTAATTGAGTATTTTACTTGTCACTCACATTGGCTTAGTCCCAGGCACACGAGCTAAAACTAATGCCTCATTTTTATTTTTTTAAGGAATATTCCTTCAGTTGCCCAGTCAAAGACTTCTCAAATAACATTCTAGTCCTTATTTCTGTGTGGAGTTACAGCTCCTGTTGTGATCATTTGCAGTTAATATAGAGAAGCAGCAAATGCCAGATAGAATAACAGAGGAGCAGCTACTGGGGATCTGGGCAGAGCAAATCTCAAGGAAGATGAAAACTTACACTGTGCAAACAGCTTCAAGTGGCTGTTTTACAGTTTCCATAACAGCTGCACGAGTTACGCAAGTATGAGGAGTAACCGAATGGAACCAAGTTTAAACAGGGAAAGCCTCTATCACATCTGATTAGATAATGGCTGCATTTAGGGTGCTTTTAGTTTAGAAACAAATTACCTAAAGGCATCTGGGCAGAACAGGATAAATGTGGATTTACTGCCATTGCTTCACCTCTGCCTGTTCTTGTTACCTCAGCCACTGCAGTGCTTCCACCTCACACTGGGGAGCCTGGGCTCTCCTGCCTGGGCAAAGCTCCTTCCCCATCAGATGTACAGGAGTTGTTATGGGCAATTCTTGCTGTTAGTGAAGAGGAGCCGTGGATCTAGAGATGCTTCCCCTTCCTCTGTCAACCACTTCAGCATCTTCCCTTTATCCAGCAGAGTTAATTCTGCTGGCAGTGGTTGGCCCAATGCTGCGAGCTAAGATTGAGAGGGATGGAAAAAGCTGTCCAACTTAATAAAAAGGAAACAAGTGCCATTGATGTGTGAGCACACAGAACTAAATTTCAGACACACACACACACACACACAAATAGACCATTAGATAACCTATAATATTTCACTCATAAGGAACCTAGATATTAATATTACTCAACACTGTATGCTTTAGCAGACAGCTTGATTAAACAAGAGAAGGAATAACAGTATTTTTATCAGAAAGGCAAAGAGGAATGAGTAACTTGAGAAGTGTGGAAGAAAGTAAAGTCTTTCTACTTCCTTAAGTTGATTAGTTGATACACTCTCTTAACTTTTGCAGTAATTCTGTCCTCTTTCCGGGCCGGCTGTGAGGTTTGTTTGCATTGCTTGTGTTAAAGCACAGTCACCTCTAGGAATGCTGGTAGCCATTATCAATGGCAAACATTATTTCATGAGACTGGTTCCAGGAAAAAAAAACTAAATGGAAAATGTCACATAAGTGGGCACAGCACAAAACTGACATAAACCAAACTTTTAATAAAGCAATTGGCAATGATTCGATGTTATATTTTTTCAAAAGTGCACAGTAGATTATTCTCTCTGTCAGTGACTCAGCTGGTAACTGGAGTAAGCAGGGGAGCTGGGAGGAGTTAGTGAAGGGCCTTTTTTATTTGTTTTGTCACGTAGTATCTCCTGTCTGTGATATTAACTTGAAAACAAACATACTCAGTGAGAACACTGGAAGATTTTATACTCTGGAAAATGCATCCACCAGGGAACCTAGTTGCATAAACACAATGACACCTTTATAAACAAGTTTTAAGGCGAAAATAAAAAAAAAAGCTGCTTTTAATAATTATTGAGTTAGACATGAATAGTTGCTGTATATACTACAGTGAGCTGAAAACATGCTTCACCTTCTAAAACAAGGGGAACCAAGTAACACAAAGACCAGAGAATTAATCTCTTATGGTTAGAATTGCTGTAGCACTTTTTGTTCAAAGTACTTTACATGAACTAATGAAAATGGTCTTGCAGTACCTGTAACAAGATATTAGAAAGACCCTCTAAAGCAGTGACAGCAGGGAATAACATCTAAAATTACAGAAAAATGACTCTGCCAGATGCTTTATTCAAAACAAAAATAAGTGAGTCCTTGTGATGAGAGAGGAAGCTGTGGTTTGAACAGCAAAACTCAAAAGCCATGTCTATATTGCTACTGGGGGTTTTAAAATCTTTTTTTTTTCAATACTCAATAAAGAAATATGAAGAACGAAATATAAGCACTGACTGATTTGGATGCTTTATTTAGTACATACTGGCCCAGACCTTTAGTATCTACTTTATTATCTGATTCTCCAAAGAGTACCAACCACCTACAACTCTGGGCAGCGTTACTGAGCGTTTGTGCTCTGAGGGTTTGTCCTCAGGCACCTCAACTTCTTCAATTAAAAAAAGAGGAGCACGTTATGGGTGATCTCCTTGGATGACCCAGAGCAGCGCTGGCTGAGGCTGCGGAGCAGTGCCGGGGAGAGCCGGGCCAGCTCACCTGTCAGGAGCCCGCCGCCGCTTTCATAGGTGCCTCCCTGCCCTGGCCAAGGCAGGATCTCCAAAATTCTCATGAACGATTTAAACGCTCTATCAGTATGATGAAAGCTGGTCACTCACCCCCTTGTACAACACAAAGGACACGGGATTGCAGCAGAGGGTCAAAGTGGCCGGAGAAATGTAAACACTGCTTTATGGGGGTGTCCCGTATCTGCCTTAGGCAGCCAATGACACCAGATAAACAGTAGCCACAGGGCTCCTTTGTTTCGTGCCTCTGCCTCCTCCCGTGAGAAGGGGCGCGGGGCCGGGGGTGCCGCAGCGGAGCGGGGCCGCGGGCGGCCCGGAGGCGCAGAGCGCGTCCGGCCACGGCTCGGGGCAGCAGAGGGATGGAGCAAAGGCTGCTGCGCTCCCAGAGTTTTTAACTTGGCAGGAGGCACTGCAGCGGCACCCGCGGTGCCTCCGCTTCCCGAGGCTTCCACAGGATCGCGTCTCAGCCCTCGGGGTGTCACGTCCCCGCCGAGCCCCGCGACATCCCGACCGGAGCGGCGGCAGAGGAGCGCCCGGGACAGAGCCGCTGCGGGCTGCGGGCAGCGCGCCCTGCCCTGCCCTGCCCTGCCCTGCCCCGCCCTGCCCTGCCCTGCCCCGCCGCCCCTGCCTCACCTTCCGCAACTCCTTCTCGATCTCCCCGGCTTTCAGAACGATGGGGCCGCGCACCGCGTATTCCACCGCCTTCACTTGCGGGTTCATGGACTCCAGCGTCAGGATCTTCTCCCTGCTCGCCTTCTCTTTGATCTTCACGGCGGAGGCCTTGGCAGCGCTGCTCCAGCGCACCGTCCCCTCCCGCCGGGGACCCCGCAGCTGCCGCCCGGCCGCCAGCGAAGCGGCGCCGCGCAGAGCCATGTCCGTCCTTCCGCCCCGGCAGCCCCCCGGCCCGCGGCCGCACAGCCTTGCCGCAGCTTGCCTGGCAACCAAGACAAACCGATGCATGCTTGTTCGGGTAGTTCCCAAAGCCAGATTAAGGATACAAGCGCTGGAGATCGGCGTATTTTGTAGTCGGAACCGGGCGCTAGTCAGATGCACGCGAGCAAGAGATGCGGTCAGGAGAAATGCCGAAGAGCTGGCACAGTTACACGTACACGCTCGACCCTCTCATGTCCAGATCCCGCAAACTTAATTGCAATGGATACAACTGATCTTGCAGTGTTGCGATGCCACCACAGGAGCAATAGATCCCACCATTGCATCCGGCAAGCGCTGCAGTCCTCTGTCCCCGACAGAAGTGCCCGCGCTAGTGCTCTGGAAGAGTCCCGGGCAAACCCATCCTTCTCCCAGCCGGCGCTGGCCCCGGCCCCGGCCCCGGGGCGTGCTAAGGTGTGATTGCACCAGCCGGGCTGCGGGCGCGCTGCCTGGCGGGGGCTGTAGTCCCGGCTGCGCCTGCCCGCGGCATCAGGTGATGGGCAGGGAACTACCGCACCCAGAGGCCTCCCCGGGCCGCTCCCGCATTGTCTGCAGGGCGGGGCGCGCTCCCGCTGCTGAAGATGCCGGGGGAACAGGGGTCAGGGCGAGTCCGAGGGGTTTTGCTAAGGGAATGGCAAGGCCAAGTGTTCTCGGTGCGTGGGAGCGCGTCGCTGCCGCTCGGAGCCCGCGGTGCCGCCGCCTCCCCGCGCACAGCTCGCTCCCTTTGTCTGGGTGTGCTTTTCTGCTCTGGCTGTGAGAAGTGCAGCGCTGCCCACGCTGGGTCTCCTGTCCGTGGGGAAGAGGCCGCCTGCGCTGGTTCGCAGCCTGGCGTGGCGCTGGGAATGCGGCGCAGGGTGCGCCCCGGGGGCTGCGCTGGGTCACCTGTTGCGGGGCTGCTGGAGAGCGGCTCTGGAGTCGGGCAGGCAGCGAGGCTGAACGAGCGCCAGAGCCTCGTCCCTCACCCTGTCACTCTGCCAGGGGAGCATTTGCTGCTGATCCTTGCCTCCCGCAGGAACAAGCCGGTCCTCTTTCACAGTTTCCTCATTGTTTCCAGATGATGAAAATGTTTTTATCTCTCGGGTTCAGTTCAGCTTTCATAGCAAATGACTGGAGGTCTGCCATGAAATACAACAGCAGCAGAATTCAGGGGAGAGAGAGGTAAATGCTCTCTCCTTCTTGCTGCCCGTGGGGAGGAGAAGGCCCTTTTTACCCGTCTTCGGTGCCCAGAAGAGCCTCCTTGTTTGTGCTCAGAGAGTGGAATAAGGGATCATTCACTCAGGAATATTCCTATGACCTAATGTTACCTCCCTGAGTAAGAGCCTGGGCTGTAAATCAGCCTTATTTGTGAATTGTTTTTGTAGAACCTTCTTTTTACTTTCTCTTTCGCCCCTTAGAATATGGCAAACCAGCTTCCTAATTTTAGGTGCCTAAATTAGATGGTTTGAGACTTGGGTTCTGTTCTGTTTTGGTATTTTCCTCGGTTGATGAAGAGCAAGGAAGCTGCTTTTGCTGTGTTTGATTTTATTTCATTACATAGGATTATGTCTTGAGCCTTTTTTCTGTCTTTACTATTTCTTCTTTCTAAAAAGCTTCTGCTTTCCATAGTGTTTAGTTTCAATAGTAATTAGCTCCAGTCTTTATTCTATTTCAAGTGCAATAGTTTTCAGCACTTGCTCTGTGCTAATTTAAAAATAATTGCTGCTTGAGAAGTTTAGTCAATTCATAGTTAACAAAATAACAGAGATGGGATTTTTTTTGTGTGCTGAAGGAACATTCTTGAGGTGGTGCAGAAAACTCATTTGTTTTTTGTTTCCAGTCATTGTACTGATTGTACTAAGAGCCTTTTCTTGTTTACTGTTCAGTTTGTGAAGGCCACGTGGACTTTTTCTGGCCTTGCTTGTCCTCCCTCCAAAATTCTGCCCACAAAATGACCCAATAGAGTGCTCTGTTAGAAATTCAAGTTCCAAGAAGTCCATTTTTGTTTACTTGAGGCTCCAGCAACTGTTCCAGGACATTACATCTGGTTTGGTTTTTTTTTTTTTTTCATATTTTAAACCTTTTTAACTTTTAAAATGTCAGGTTTTGGAGCCTGTATGTTTTGACACTTCACTTTTAAAGTTGTCATCAGTCGTGTATGTGGAAAGCCAAATGCTCTCTGAATCTGGCAGTTTGATTGATAATTAATGCACAGTGTTATGGTGCCTTTTCTCTAGCCTTGATAAAAAGTAGTTCAGAAGAAAATATTTCAAGCTGTGGTAAGACATGTCAAGGTTGGATTTATCACAAAACCAAATTGGATTTTAAAGTAAGCTTTAATCAGATTACCTGAAATGTTCAAATTATTTTAAATTCTAATATTTACATTCAGTGAATACAAGTAGACTTCCCAGGTATCTTAATTCAAGTCTGTTTCATAGTTCCTTAGAAATCAAGGTCGAAATGGTACCCAGACTATTAGAAATCAAAGTCTGGATTGTAATTTGGAAAGGCCAGATTTGCTGGGGGAAGAGCACAAGTTAACCTTTGCTCCTGGTCCACACGATGCTGTTCCACCCCCAGTCCGCCCCCCAGAAAGAGCCGGCGTGGCAGAAAGTGTCCAGCCAGCACTGCCCCCGTGGCTCTGATTGATCCCCCTCAAATAAAGGTACAGATCTCCTGATATCTATTTCTGCACTGGTGACAGTCCAAGCAAGCCCTCAGACTTTGCTTGCAAATTCTGTAAGGCTGCTGGTTGGTGTGTAACACAGGGCAGCCTTGGAATGAGGCTCCACACCTGCAAATGCACTTGGCACAAGCCACAATGGTTTTAGTAAAACATCAGAATAAATACATGCAAAACTGGAATTCAATAGTCTAGTTCTTAGAAATGCACACAGGAAATAATGGGGTGAAACAAAGCCTTTCCATGGTAAATGCAGTACGAAGTGGTGTAAAGTATCTCTTTACACGTGGTAAATGTATCTCTAGAGGTTATTCTAATACAGATGCTTTTCTGAAAGTGAATAGTGCAGGATGAACTTGCAGTGTTGAGGCAAAGTTGTTCCTTAAAGAATGTGCAAATCAGATGAACACAAGTTTCAGACAAAGCAGACACTGAAGGTGGACAGTGCTGCTTACCAAGCTTCTTTATATTCATGTCTCCACGATTCCATCTTTATCATAAAGACACAGGTTGGTTTTCTTGCAGTTAAAAGAAGCTAAAATAATGAATTTCATGTTGATGGTGCTGAGCTAGAGGTACAGAACAGCAGCAAATGCATAAATACATTAAAAGGGTGATGGAGACTTGGGGGAATAAGGGTGATAAACAGACTAACAGCTGCTGTCACATTTCCATTCTGACAGACCTTCCACGAGCTGCTTTGCCATGAAGAGTTGGATGATTTAAACCCCGTGATTACAATAATGACATGTGGTAACTGAGCATTCATTCTGCTGCTGCTGTTTCATTGAAATGAAGACACTGCATAGAGAAAACTGCTCTCAATAGCTTAAAATGCCAAAGTGTTTTTAATGATATTTAGGAATCTTTGAGCACACGAAGTAAATGGAAACCACGTTATGAAAACTAGGTTTATTTAGACACAAAGAGTGAGGTTTTCTCTATTCTGTGTTGTACAAGAAGGATGTTTTTTTCCTGTAGAGTACTACTCATGATAGCAGTTTAGAATATAAGGAGCATCTTCAGAGAAGTTACTGTTCCTACTGTTCTTCAAACTGAACATAAACCCTTAAGATTTGGTGCAAAGCTCAGTGCAGCCCACTGCAAAAGTGCCAGTTAAGTGACTTCAAACTTTCCTGTTTAACAACTCTCGTTATCTCATGATAAACAAAACCAAAAAAAAAGCCCAACCTCCTACCCAAAACCCAAACTCAGATGGAATGTGTAAAATAATCTATTGAATTCTCTTCATAAGAACTAATTGAAAATATGCTCTATGAAAATAACGTAATAAGCTTTTTGGTGAAAATAAATTAATTGGTAGAAACTGAACTGTTCTGAACATTATGTGGATTTAAAAAAAGTTTCCATACAAAAAAGGCCTGATATGTGAGAATAAAATGTTGGAAGCCTTTTTTTTTAAGGGAAGAGTAGGTGCTACTGCTATTAAATAATTTAAATTACTGATATTTTAAGAATAGCTTCTTTTTAAAAGCTGAGGCTGTGGCCTTTTTTCCTCAGGCAAGCTTTAAGGTGCTCAGCTGAGCTGGAGGCAGGAGCCAGCCTAAGCCTGGGCTCCCTGAAACCAAGAGGCATCAATGCTTAACAACATTTTGAATTAAAAAATGCTTTGCAATTGGGAAACACTCAATATTCTGCTGTAGTTGGAGAAGAAAGCCAACATTTGTGCCATTTAGATGTTGTTCTTGCCCAAGTTCAGAGTAATAGGATCTCAAAGGACTTGTTAGGCACAACTTTGATTCCCTGTGAAAGTACTCAGTGGGGACTCAGATTACACTGCCCTGAAATCTACTGGTGAGAAGCACAGTAACATTATTAAGTATTACAAACTATTTTGTTATCAAAATTAGCAAAATCAGAATCATAAAATAGGATTAAAGCTTTTCTGTATAATCAAGATAGGTTTTATATAGTACTTTCTTCTTGGCAGCTGAATACTGTCACATTAAAACTTCAATTCCTTCATGGTAACGTTGCAAATATTCTCATCTAGCTCTTCCTATTATTTGTAATTTTGCTCTCATACATCCTAATCTTGTATTTTAGATATAATTTAAGAATTCTCTAGAGAGTATTTTGGCCGTGGAAAGAATAAAATCCCTGCTGACTACAGCTTCCTAATTGGGAAGTTGTTACTTAACCAGGATGTGTTTTAGAACCTTTTTGACGCAAGGTTGCGCAGCACTTTAGGAATTTAATTTCTCACTTTGCTATGTTTTGTCAGCACATCGGGGCTGACAGAGCCCAAGGCTGTCAGCTCTCCCAGGGGATGCCACAGGGCAGAAGGTTGCTCCCAAATTGCCTGGAGTGGTGAGCAGCAACACAGCTCAGGAGTGCTTCTCTCTCCCACTCTGAGGTGGATTACATGTGTGAATTGTTCCCACTTTGGGATTTTTGTGTCCATGTAAAATTATAGTTGCACACCAAAATACTGCCACGTGCAGGCAGCTCATGTGTCAGGCAGTGACGGGGAAACATCTCAGGCCGTTCTGCTCAGACGGAGTCTGTGGTGACAACAGCAAAGAAAAGAAGCCATCAGGCCTTACAAAATCATGTGTAGTTTTTCATAAGATAGAGAAATGGCATGAGTTTTTAAATTTTCTATTTCAAATTGGTGTAAAATACATTTTAAGTGACACATTGGTTTTGCCTCTTAATTCTGTTTAGAGAGAAGGTACCTGTACCCTTAAAGAGGTATTTGGTGTTTTTATCTCAGTGCTGGCTTAAACCTCTGAAATTATGTAAAAGAAATAGTCTTGAACTTTCAGAACTCAAAACGATTGCATTAAAAAATTAGAATAACATGAAATATATATGTCTGGTAAATCAGTTCTCTAGCTAGGAACTATCTTGTTTGCATTCAGTAAGGAAAATGTTTTTGTTTGTATGGAATACTTGAACAGCTGTCCCTGACTACTTCATTTGCTCTATAAAGAAAAGGAGGGTATTGTCAGAGATCTCTGTGAGCTGTGTTGTATATGCATTCATTTATTTACTAGATACTGTTACTATACTCAGCAGAGCCCCCTGCTGTTATAAATCCTCCTCTAATATCTTTCTATGTTTTGCTATATCTGGACCTTATCAGTTAAGGAAAAAAAAAATTAAAAATATGTAAATTCAAGGTCCTGGTTACATGGATTTGTTCTGGATTCAGGAATGAAATCTGGATGTTGTGCCTAAATAGAACACACTTGCATTTTGGCAGCAGTTACAGTTTATATGGAAAATAAACCTGTCTTGTCTTTGCATATCTTTGGAGAAAGACCTGTGCCAATGGACCGGTATAGGCTGGAAAAAAATGCAGGGAGAGTAGGGAAACAAATCCACCCTCTGAGTCATAACTTAAATACTGAGGAGGAAAGGAAAAGGGCAAACGAGTCAGTCGAGTAACAGCCAGAAACCAGCACACACATGATGGGCCCCAGTGCTCTCAAGGACAGAGCAGCACGTTCTCATGCCCTGTGTAGGAACCAGGCTCAAGGCAGACACAGAGGAAGAAAAACAATCAACAGGTTGTACTGGCACAGGAGAGGACATTGCAAGCAATGTTTGATTCTTTATTTATCATACTGTGTTGGTAGTAAGGATGGAGAGGGCTGGCACGACAATCTGGAGGATACTCGCTAGGACATAATGCAGTTTATCCGTCAGAAATTCAGGCCCTGCTGAGATAGCTGTTCCTGTTGCTCTGGTCCTGCTCCTGGTCCTGGCAGTGGTCTGGCAGTAGTGCGCTGCTGTCTGAGGACATTGGACTTGAAAACATCCCATTTGTGAGCCTAACCCCACTCAGAGTCATGGCCCACCCCCCGCCCTTGGACCGCCCGGCTCCCAAAGGCACCAGCGCAGCGGGCAGTAAACATCGCCCTCTGCTGCGGTCTTGCCTTTTTCTGAGTTGAGGTGGAGACCAGAGAAATGGTGTGTGGTGCTTCCTGACAGTAGGGACATTTCAGTCAGGTTCCCTCATTCCCGCTCCCTTCAGCGTTCCCTCTCCCTCAGCGTTCCCGCTCCCTCAGCGTTCCCGCTCCCCTCAGCGTTCCCGCTCCCTCAGCGTTCCCGCTCCC
>VZRX01000492.1:44014-103037 GCA_013398075.1 Notiomystis cincta | reverse complement strand
TTTTTTTTTTTTTTTTTCAAATAAATAGAGGAAGCAAAACTGGAAATGTCTGACTGATTTGACTGCTGATATTTGAGAGCTCTGAAGAGAAATTGTAATTCTATTTTAATTCAGCCTTCCTTTAATGCTCTCTGCTTTCCCCCACCCCCTTCCTGCCAGTCTGGGGAAAAGTAGTGCAAAGCAATCACAACAGCTGTACTTTTCAGGCTTGATTTTTAACAACTGCATAAAGAAAAGGCTTTGAGTGATTTACAGCAGATTCTGGTTTTATTATGTCTAAATACAGTAACAGTACAGGCCATAGTTTGCAGTTCAGACTGAGTTTGAAGAGTTTTCTCTGAGGAAAAAATGTGAGTTACTAGGTGTGGTTTTTCTTCATGGGACAGGAATTTTATTATAATGTTAAATGATCTCAAATACTTGTCTTTTGTTTTCCCAGGTTCCTGTTGCATGTAAATCATGTCCCTGTGGCTACATCTTTATCAGTCGAAAACTCTTGCATGCTAAACGTGCTGAGAGATCTCCACCCATCACAGGTAATGCTTGCAGAGGTGGAGAGAGGGGGGCAACAGTTCTTTCCCCTATTTCCTGCAGGCAAAAGATAAGTGTTTTACTTCTCTGAGTAAATTGACTGTTGTCAGTTCATTTTCTCTTGAATTGTGCATGTTAGACTTCTAATATGTTAATTTTTCTTGAATTTTGAGGAGAGGATGAAAGCTGGTGTTTTCAGTCTTCCTTTGTTCTTGGGATGTTGGCATTTATTCTGTGTATGTTCTAGCTGCACACATTGATCACTATGCAAAACAACCCCTTACAGAATGCTTTGTGTTAATCCTGTTTTGAAGCTAAATGTGCAGAGGTCCCAAAAGGATCTGATTTCAGAATACATGCTGATTGAAGCTGGGTTTTCTGAAAATAAAAAACTGGTCATAATGTTTAATCTAAAACAGGGTGGATCTTGCTTCTCTCTCCACGATTAAATTAAATAATGCTTTTTTTGTGCCTAACTTGTGTGTCTTGTTGATGGACACAGTAAGAAGTCAGTTGAATGTGCACTCTGGCATGAATAGCATTCTCCTTGTGTTGATTTTTATCACTTCCTCTGCAGTAGGAATTAGTCAGAACAAGAGCCTGACAGGGAAGATACATATTAAAAAAAAAAACCAAAACCCTGACCCAAACCCAACAAATATCTGATCTATAATATCTGCTTTTTAAAATCATCTACCAGACCTACAAAATGGAAGTCAGCTATTCAGTGTTTTGTATCAGTGTTTTGAAGGATGTTGTAGGTTACCACTTGTAGGAATTAGGTGACATTGTGCTGACAACTGAACTTTCAAGGTGGAGGAGGTTAAGAAATGTCTGTGGTAGATTGGAAGTGTTGGTCAATTTTCTTTCCTCTTCCCCCTTTTTTGATAAAGTAGTTACCAAATAAAGCTGAAGGCCATAATCTGCTTTGTACAGAGGGATTGCAGCAGGGGAGGCAGAATGAATATATGCTGGGGGCATCCTGCTGGAAAGCAGCTCTGGGAAGTGCTTTTTACTGTGAGTGTGACCAGGCACTGGCACAGGTTGTCTAAGAAGTTGTGGAGTCTCCATCCTTGGAGGTACTCAAAAGTCTTCTGAGCATGGTCCTGGGCAACTGGCTCTTGGTGGCCCTGTGTGAGCAGGGCTTGGCCAGGTTGGTCTCCAGAGGTTCCCCTGCTTCCTCACTCTGTCTGTGACGCTGTGAAATGCAGCTCTGTATTAGCATTAGTGACAGGACCCTGCTTTCCAGCTTGTACCCTGTGTCTATACAAGATCAATGGGACAACTGCAGCCAAAGGAAATCAGTTCCCCAGAGTGATACAGTAGGAGACTGTGTGTGTCTGTATTATGCTCCTGAGGTAACCACAGCTGCTTTTAGAAAATGTCATTTCAGTATTTTCAGCAGTACAGCTACTGTAGAGTGGTGCTGCAGCCTTAGAAATGTGCAGCTAATCCATGAGTGTGCTGTGGTGCTGTACTATATTTAGTATCCAAGCTCATTAATTCATACTTAAGTTCCAGATAAAACTCATGTAAATACTCCTCTCTTTTGATGTCTTTGGTGTTTAGGAAATCAATACACCTGTTTAGCATTGAGCATGAGGAGGCCTTGTCATAGGCTGGATGTGGTGGGACACATGTGCTGTGTTTTGTGGTATTTACTGACAGCACTGTTGACTCAGCATGCAATTTATCTGAGCAGCAGCAATGATTTCATTGCTAGTGTCAAAAGAAGCCCAAGTGCTGTGGTGTTTGCTGTATGATAAACTTCTACTAGTGGAACAGATACTTAAAGGCTGTGAGGTGTGCAGTTTGTGTTCCCATCTTATTTGGGAAACAGCTTCTTGTGTACCAGCAGACATCTCATGCTGCAAAATGCTTTTGAAGTAATTAAAGACTTGATCCTTGTCATCAAGAAGTGAAGCGTCCTTCTGGTTCTGACACCTTAATTTCTGCATGGATATTGTGCAGATGGAATTGGTCTGTAGAGGTACAGGCTTCTGACCACTTTAAAGGAGCAGGGTGATTGGGTGGGGTAAGCATTAAGAGTAAATTAAGGACAAAGATGAAAACAACCCTGGATCATGCCATTTCTGTTCATTTGCACAGAAAACAAGAGTGAGGCCAAAAGGAGGCGGACAGAGAGAGTTAAGCGAGAGAAGATAAATTCTGCAGTAAGTAAAGACTTAGAAAACCGAAAAAGATCCAGGTCTAACAGCCATTCAGATCATAGCAGACGAGGAAGAGGAAGACCTAAGAGTGCCTCAGCGAAAAAGCACGAGGAAGAAAGAGGTATGAGAGCTGGAGAAATCTGTTTGTTGGATTTTCTGTTTGTATCTTTTTTAAATCAGTAAACATTTATACCATTCAAACCATTTAACTGGACTAGTTCAGCCAGTACCTGATACCTTAATGTAGAGAAGGGACTGTTTTGCATCTGTAGAGATCCCTGGTTTTATGTTTCACTGTCTGATGAAACTAACTACAAAGATCTAAATCTGTATTTTTAGCCACTGCATCAAGTTTCAACATGTAGGTTGAAAGCCATTGGACTGAACTGTTAAGTAGGCTTTTTATTTTGGTGGAGTTTTTTTGTTTTGTTTTGGTTTTTTTTGTTGAGATGCTGCTGCTCTATATCACAAGGACAAACCATATAATGATATCTGTTGTCAGAGAGGGGATTAGGATGACTGGATTACTTAAAAAGTGTCTTGAAACCCTTTGGAGGGCCAAAGTAAAAAGGGCATCTTGAATCACTACTATGACCTGAATTTTGGGGCCATGTTTCTAGAGGAAAGAATGCCTCCTTGCCTGTTAAGGTTCCTTGGTGACCTGCTGTTTTTAGTCTTTATACAGTAAAGAGGCTGTTACATGGCTGGAGTAATTCTAGAACCCCTCAAGAACATAACTGTAACTTAGGGTTCCTCTTGTTTTAAGAGCCTATTGAGACAGCATTTGCTAGCTATGTTTTTGGAGATAGTAATTTTAGACCTGAATTATGAATCCAAAACTTAGCATGAGCTTCAAAAGGTTAGAAGGCAGATAAAAGAACTTCATACAAATATTCAGCAGATATTGTTCCTGAAACTCCTGAAGCCTTGAAGTATATCATGTGGCATAACTCAGAAATGCAATTATTTCTTCCTCTCCACCTTACAAAATAAACAAAAAGGTGTTAGTACATGTTGAAAATTCCTTTAATTTCTGACTTCTCAAAAGCAATTTTGATATCTCTGCTGTTTCATGTAAATCTCTTTCTTAATGTTTCTTTCATGTAAAAAACAAGTATAAATTTGGATTTTCGGGGGGGATTTTTAGTGATTTCAATGTGGGAAGAGGAGGTGGAATTTAATTTCTGTATATTTTCCAGATGGCAATTGTTTTACTGTAATAGAAATGCACTTTGTAGTATCTAATCTCTTCACTATTGCATATGACTTAGTGATGTGTGTAGCTTCCCTGTTTGTCACTGACCCAGGCTGGACTTTGTCTGGTAGCTTTAGGAGCCTTTCCAGGCATCTAGGCCAGTCTAGTTCACAAACAGCCTTGGTTTTAAAATTTCAGTAAGCTGGTTGGGTTGCCCTATAAAAATGAATCTTCTTTTCTGTCCCCTGACAGAGAGGAAAACGACCTAAGCAACCAAAGGAAAAGATCCATTTTCTTAAGACATATTTTATAGTTTCCAAAAAGCAAGAATTTGACAGCAGCAGGGATATTTAGAAAACATGTTTTCCTGTCCAAAACTAGGCTGAATGTTTCTAACCTCTTGCTGCAAACTCAGAAGTGAGAGAATACTGCGGTGCTTTGAGGTAGAAGATTAGAGATATGGATATAGTGGGATCTTTGCATAAGAGTGTGTGTGGTGTGCCTTTTCTTGGTGTTTTCTTAAAGTTGAATCTGACTTGATGAGGTTGCCTTCATCTTCTTATGCTGTTTTTACCATCCCCTTTACTCAATCTTTTGATGGCTGTTGCTTCCTCAGCCTCTTGTGCAGGGCTGGTGCAGGGATTGCTCACACCCATTTGTCATTGTCCTTGCCTCAGTGCAGCACATCTGTTCTGCAGTAAGTAGGCTTAGAATATTTTCTTACTTCTGACTTCTGGTTATGTCAGATTGTAGTGTGTGTAGACCACTGTGGTAATTATCAGACAGATTTAAAAAAAAATTATGTATGTGGCTCTCATGGATATAAAAATAAATTCAGCAGGGAACTCATCCTTCTGTAAGTAATTACTAAAACAAGTTAACAATGACCTCTCCCTTTTCAAGTACTTACAAAATTGAAACTACTATGTGTGGAGTAATTAGTGGGAATTTTAGAAATATTATTCCTTTACCACACCTGCTGCTTGATAGTGTTGTTGGTGTGTATTAAGCAACTGTAATTCTACCAGAGTTATGCTGTTTTTTGTGTGAGTGGTTGCTAACCCTTGTAGCAGTCTGTCTGGTGTTGAAAGTCAGCTTAGTGTTAGACTTCAAGTATCTTGTTCCTTGCCTGTTGTATGTCTCTAGGATATTTTGTGTACATGTTCCTTGCCACTCGAGGTTGTGCTGTCCTTTTGCCCCAAAGACTTGAGAAGCAGCCGCTGCTTGCATGGATGTTTAAATATTTGGTTCCTAATGCATTTGTAGATGGAAAAACAGGCAAACAGAAAACACCTCAGTTGTGTTAACATGGAAGAGCAGATTATCTGTACATTTGAGGACTCCCCAGCTGTGAAAATTTCCTTCTTACAGACCCCATGACATCTGTAGCTTTGCTTCCTTGCTTGTCATGCTCTTCCATACACAGTGTGCTTGTTCCCAGTTATGTGTGTGCCTTTGACTGGTTCTTTTGTGTTCTTCGTGACTGGCTCACATTAGAGCAAAGAGCTGCAGCAATTAGGAAGAATAGAATAAGCAAAAAGGCTTTTTAAAACAAGCTATTTTTCCTGCACATTAAGCAAGAAGGAGTGGAGGGGGAGGAAGGAGGAAGCAGATGTAGATTGAGGGGATATGGCAGTAGTGGGACCCAGAAAATTATCCTATCACATATTTCAGAGGCATGTAATAACCCTGGGAAATAGGAATTTCTCCCTGCAGCCTTTAGTTTTTTTGTCAGATGTACTACAATGTATTTTGAAAACACAAACACTCCATAATAATTTGACTCTGATTTTGTTGTGGAGATATGTTCTTTGTTTTACTGTGTGGGTCTGTGCCACACAGCTAGGCTGGTTCCCAGACTGCCTTGTTATCTGGGTAATAACCCTGATTGTATTAAAGCAAACAAAAGCCCTTATATACTGGAGGAAGTGGTATTGGTTATTCTGAAAGAGGTTACCAGCAAGTAGGTCTCAGTAAGAGTAGTAGATTTGCTAAAGCAGACTTATTACTTACAATTGGGTTGCAGGAGATGTTTGGATGCAAGAGACATGCTCCAGAAAAACTATTCTTGCCTAAATAGCCTCTTAGTTGTATAGCAAACCCCCTAGCTTTTAATGCCTGACTGTCTTAGAGAAACACAATTCTGTTTCTCTTTTGCTCATAATAGAAAAGTGAGTCAAAACTACTCCCAGATAAGACTGCAGTGGAAAGTTTTCAGAGTGTGTGGAAGCCGTGGTGTCCCATGAGTAGTGTACAATAAAATGCTGTGCAGGTGTGAGCTCTTCACTTGTTACTGATGAGAGCTACAATTGTCCAGAGAGTGCATGAAGCTTGCACAGCTGTGTTAATCCCTGATACTCTGATATCAAGATTTCAGTAAACTGACATCTCTCAGAATAAGGCTGATCTGGGAGGATGGGGAGGAAGGGAAACTAAGAAGTCCACAGTCTGTTAACAGCACCCAGGGCGTGGTGCAGGGGGAGTATTTTTAATTTAGCTGGGCGCTGATACATTCAAGTTGTGGCTGGATTTGGATCAGGAAGCATGAAACAGGGGGTGGGGCTTAGATATGAAAATAGAAAAGGTTAATGTGGAATAACCAGTGTGTGTAGTGTCTGTGCTCAGAACAACTCCCAGCATTGTTAATTTTTAAATGGTGAGAGGGAGGAAGTGGAGCAACCCAGAGTGTACATACAGAAACTGATTTGTCTTCAACTGCGGGGTAGGACTTGCAGTGAAACTCACTTTCAAATTCATTTCAAATACACTAGAGGATATTGTCTTGCATAGCCAGGAAGTCAGCAAAAAGCTGGTTTCTGCTGTTTCTGTATCAGTATTACATTAGAACACAGTGGTAAAGGATTTTTGAGCTTCTCCCACTTATTTGTTAACAGAAGCACTTGATTTCACACAGAAGGCAGTCTGCTGGAGTTCTCTCTGTAGCTGTAACACAGATGTGAAGCCAAATCTAAACCCATTGTTATGACTGTGAACCCACTGAAGGATAATACCAGTGTGGGTAGGTGGGGATGGCAGATGCTGGGATCTTTTTTCTTCATGGTGCTTTCCATTATTTTCCAGTACTGCCTTTTCTTTGGCTTTCCCAGGCTAGTTCAGGTGTCTTGGTGGAATAGTTGCCAGAGTGTGAACGTGTGTGACTGTGTGTTAGAGAGACAGAGGGGTGTCTCAGGTGAGCTTTGTGTTGTGGTTGTAGATGAGTCCAGGCCACTGTGGAACCTGGATTAGAGATGGTGTTCCACAGCTGAAACCTCTGAATGTGTTTCTCTCTTCCTTGTGTCTACAAGCTTGGTCTTCTGCTGACAAAACTGGGGGTTTTTTGCTTTATTTTCTTAATTATTTGAGTCAGCTACCCTGTGGCGAGCTAAACTGGGATATAGAGCTAGTCATGCTCTGGAGAAGGTGGTATTTATGGAAGTGGTATTTCTCAAATTGTACTATTTTCTGAATTTTTGTAGTGTTTCTTAGTTTATTTGAGCACTGCAGTATGGAAACTTTTTGATGGCTTCCTGTTGTGTGTCTGTGGCATTGAAGCAAGCCAGCATCAGCACAGGGAAGTCATGGACTTTTACCTGCTCAGTGGGGTGTTAGCATTGTTCTACAGGTGGGATAAGATGGAAAGTCTGCAGTGTAGAAAGTCAGAAATGTGCATGATGATAAATTTGGAGCCTGACTTCATGCAAGTATCTCTTGTTCTTTAGCCTTTGACACTGTCTTTAAACTCTCAGGTTTCTTTCATGGAGTTGTAAAGTAAGGGGGCAAATGTGTTGAATGAGGGTATTGTAAATTAACTTTGCTTTCTTGCATGGGAGGTGTTTATGTAAAAGAAAAAACCCCGAACCACTAAACCCAAAAACACTTGAAGGAACACTTCATCTTTATGTTAACGACTCATTCTTCCTTCATCGTTAAAGAAGAGAAATTCAGTCATGCTTTTGGCTGACTCATTCTGTGGCTCTTCCAACATCTTTGTGTGCCTCCATTACTTCCTCCTCTTTCTCACTCCCTCTGTGAATAGGAGTTGATTTTCTAACTTCAATTCCACTACTTCACATAGTTTATTAACTTCTGTGTAACTGCATTAACTTTGAATAATGGAAAAAACTTCTAATAGTGACTTTCTTTTCTTCTACAGAGAAACAAGAAAAAGAAGTTGACATGTATGCTAACCTTTCAGATGAAAAGGCCTTCGTATTTTCGGTGGCCTTGGCGGAAATAAACAGAAAAATTATCAATCAAAGACTTATTCTGTAACTTGTGAGCACAATCTGATGCAGTTTATGCAGCATGGCTAGCAGATTCCCAAGGTGCCGTGGACTCTCGGGAAGTGTGTTGTCTGCACCACCAAGGACCGTAGCATTTCCTGTTAAAACTCTACTCCTGTTCTTGGAAATTGAATTCTGTCTCCACAAGTCAGAAAGAAAGTGGTCACAAGATTGTGTTGTGAAAAATCAGAAAGCAGATGTGTTTTACACCTTGAAGACAAATGCTAGACAAATGCACAGAGAGACTGCACCCATTCCAGAGCACTTCTTTTGAATTTGCTGCCAGAAATGCAATATTTTAAATATTTTCAGAAATAAATGATTTTCCTTTAAAATTATATATTTCAGATTTTTCAGCTATATTGCAGTTTACGTATGTACAGTTCACATAACTTTTTAATAAATTGATATTCCAATATTTTATTGAACTGAGAATTAAGTACATTTTTGACACTCAGGGTGTGTTGGTTTTAATCCTCTTACAAATCTGGTATTCATTCTAGGTATGACTTCAGTTTTACCTTTTTTATTAGGTGTGATACAATTCTGGTAGGAAGAAAATTAAAGTGGTTTCATTTGGGAGGATTATTTTGTCAGACAACTTCATATTGTTTATGAGTTATCTCTAGAACATAATTTCTTGCTACATAGAGTTGTTTTTTAAAAATCAAATACTTTGGGAGTCAGACTCCTGAAGTTTGAGAGCCAAGCACTTGTTTTGGAACAATTATTTGCTGAGTATCTGCCTTGTCCAACTGGTAAGTTCTTGTCCTGTACTTGTTCTTGGCCCATTATTTACTGGAGAGGGAAAGAAGGAGACATCAGAAATGTAGATCTGCAGTTGGCATCTTGTGATTGGTATTTCCAAAACATGAGGATGTGGTAGTGCCTTTTACTCCCCATAGCTTCTTTTGTCTGTCTTTTAAAAGCATAATTCTTACTGTGTTTGGATTGCTGACTGTAAATAGCAAAGTGAAATCTTACCTGAGTGTGCAAAAATAAGCTGTTTTGATAGAAATAGTTCTGGGGAAGACATTCAACAAAGTGGTCTTTCTTAAAGTGGTATAGTGCAATTGGAGTCAAAACTCTTCCTTTAGTAACTATATGGGGGCTTTGTTTTACCAAGAAAAAACCCCAAAGCCTCAAGCTGTGTAAAATCCTGAGGGAGGAGGTGTAGGAGATAATTACATTCATAAAATCTGACACACTGGGGTTTTGTCACCTTTCATTTGCTCTATTCTGGGAGGGGGAATGCAACTAAATGTCTTTTTCTTCAGTTTCACTGGTGCTTTTCAGTATCACATTGAGTAGTGAGAATTGCCTAATGAGGTTCTGCTCCAGAACTCATCTCTGGGTAGAAGCCAAGATGTTTATTAATAGAGCTGGACTATCAAATACTGGCTGTTTATTAGTTACTGATTAACAGAAGGAGCTGTGATAGGTTCAAGTTAAGCCACAAGGCACTGATCAGATGCAAACTGTGTAAGTAAAAGCAGGAAACATGGAAAGTGGTTTTTAATTCTTAACTCCTAAGGAATAATTTGCATCTTTATTAACACTGGATGAGAGAGAAGGTGTGGAAATGTGCTTAAGCCACTAATACATGTTTGTCTTTATTCCAGTAAATGAGAAATTGCAAACACAAGACCTACTTCTCTGCATCATTAAACTCCTTCCCAGAACTGTAGCCTGTCACAGATACCAGTAGTAAGGACAGATGAGTCAATCTTAAGGGTAGAGAATATGTTTGCATGGTAAGTTGTTAAAGTCCCAGTGACAAAAGGGAAGTTCTGACTTAAGGGTGTGATCAGGCTGGTGTTGCTCCTGTTGCTGCAATGAGATGTGCTGTGTTAGGAAGGGACAGAGAGAGCTGCCCAGGCAGTCTCTTTGGTGCTCTGACCTGCTTTTCTACAGGTTTCTATCTCTTTCTGCTCCTGCACATGGAATTGGTTACTGTCACAGGACTGAAGTTAATGTTGTTGAATGTGACAAAATTGTAAGTTAATTTTTCCATTAGGTTGGTGCCTTTTCCAATCAGTACTTTTGAAAAACACATTTAGACCTCTCAAACTTGCGAGGCCTTTTTTTCCTCCATCATTGTTGGAGACTCTCCTGATACAGTGGTTGGGTTCCATTTCTGTATTTCTTCCCTTTGTGTTCCTCAGGTCTCTTCTGTCAGCTCTTTCCCACTTATCCTCATGCTACTTCCCCTGATGGCTTCCAGTTTCTTTGAGAAAGCTGTGATGGAAGCAGGTGACCTTGAAAACACCCTAGAGAGAGAGTCTTTGCCAGGAGATTTGGCAAAGCAGGAAACCTGACTTCCCACTAACCAGAAGCAAGCCATTCTGTCCTGTATAGACAGGACATTTCATCCTCTTCCAAAAGCCCTGGTAGCTATGGTGTGCCAAGACATAGATTTCTTGGAACATATTCAGTAACTGAGCTGGAAAGTGTCTGCTTTGTACAAAACAGGCATCAACATGATGGATCTCAAGAGCTCTTTCTTTTGTGTGTTAGAGATGATCTATGGATGAAACACTGGCAAATCACTGTATATTATAATTGTAAATTGCATTTGTTCTCAGTCTATGAAACTAAAATAAAGCCAGTGACAGCTGAATGATGAAAGAGTAAAATTCTATGTAGTGCAGCTCTGACTTGCTTGGAAACTGCCTAGTTTCTGAGAAGCAAGAATAAGTATGGTAAGGCTTCAGGAAGTTGCTTACATGAAGCTTTTTTTTGTGACTCTAGTTCCAGTGTAAGATTTTAGGCTCTGACTTTGGCTGTCACTGTGGTTCAGGCTGGCTTCATTTGTTTCACTGCATTTTTTGTAGCCTGCAACCTCACATGGAAAAATAATCTTTCAGTAAAAGTGAATTAGGCTGCAGTATTTTAAGGACCAAAAGAAAATCAAGTGAAATACCACTGCACCTCTGTGCATGTTGACTTGCCTGACTGGATAAACTTGTGAACCAAATAGTCCAGGATTGTACTGGGAACTGCCTGTTTGTAAACCACCATTTACCAAATGCTGCTTTCTGCCACTTTTCCATTTTTTTGTCCTGAAGATTTGTGCTTCTAGTGTTTATAGCTCTGTAGAATAGCATGTCTGACCGTCAAGTGGGCTCACAGTTCAAATTTTGGCTTGAGATTTCCTCTGCATTTCCTCTGCTCTGCTCCTAGATGGCAGCCGTATCCTGAGCAGCTCACTGTTGTTCAGGCATTCTCACCACGGACCTCAGAAGAGGGCAGCTTTTTGTTTTCAGTGACAGCAACCTGAAAGATTATTTTTCTTTAGAACATCATTCCAACTAACATGGGAAATTGAAATCCTGCTAATGGGCGTTACTGGCTGTCTGCACTGAAACATTGCTTCATCAGTTGTGTGGGACAGTTCTGGAGGTGTGAGGATTGGTGGAGTTGGATAATTTGTCAGGACCAGAGAATTCTGGCAATCAAATAGAAAATGGTTTAAGGAAACTCTTCACCTCCACTTCAAGTCCCCTGGAAGTTTTTTTTGGTCAAGTCTTACAAACATCTCCTAATTGTCCAGTTATTTTTGTTCTGATACTGTTATGATTGATTAAAAAGAATTGAAATTGGGAAAAGATATTGGAGAGTACTTTGCAGATTATCATTGCCCTGGGGTTGGGCAGGATTTATTGAGAGAGAGACTAAAAATGAGATACTGGCTTTGAGTATCAGTTTCCAGACAAAGTCTTTAGGTTGGTTTTATATAGTGCTTTTTGATTTTTTTTTTCTTTTTTAGTTTTTCTAGGTTTTGGAGTGTTTTAGAGTGGAACAGTGATCATGTAGGCTATTAGCAGCTCTGTCTCTGTTCCTTGTGTGTTGGGTGTACTACCAAGGATGTTTTTAGTATCTTACTGCCTAACAGGACGTGGTGCTTGACTTCTGAGAACTTTTAAGGTGCTGACAGCCTGTGATTAAACAGTGTTACCAGAAAGCTGTGTTAAACCACAGTTTAGTTTGGGCCTGTTTGAGTTGCTGGTTTTGAGAAGGATCCCTGTGTGTGCCTGAACATGTGCAGGTGTGTTGTAACCTCTGGGTGCAACTGTGCAAGTGCTTTTGTTTGGATGGGGAGTGTGTGTTCCAAAAAAATCTCATGGTACTCTGTACTTCAGTGCTAAGATTTGCATCTTGGAGTAGTCTTGGGGAGCAGGATGGATGTGACTTTTACAGGAAAATTGACCTGAAGATTCTTCAGTTGTCAGTGGTGTGTGGTCTGCAGGACCTGGACTACTTGTAGCAGGTGTTGGGCTCTCAGTACCAACTGTTCACTCCACAGATCTCTTGTGCCTCACTTCTTGCTCATTATGGAAATTCAGCAGAGCCAATGTTAACAAGCAATGCTTTCAGGTGAGTCTAAAAGCAATTTGCCATTCAAAGTACTGACAGTGCTGCCAGTTTTTTTGTAGTAGGCTTCTCATTAATTTCCCTGTGGATTCTGCCAAATAACCTCTGTCAAATCTAACTGTAGCATTCCAAGGTGTTGCTTTCCCCAGTTATTTGCCTATACTTTATAGAGGTTGCCACTTTGGTTGCAGTGGTTGTAGGACAGCTCTAATAAATAATAGAATGTTTTATTTCCTCTTTTTTTAGGTTATCACTTTCAAAACAAACTATTAGTTACAGAATTTTAAGTCTGGTTCCCCAAAGCTATAAATGATTAAGCAGTTTTTTTGGTTGAGATGAAGATGATCAGTTTTTCTGCATTATGGCAGATCAGACACTGCATGATTTCTACAGATTTTGTGAGTTCATAACGAACTGAAAATATCGTGAATCAATGTACTGAAGTGTTTGGGGTTTTTTTCCCTGCACTTACTTTAAAAGGGTTTCTGGCAGCTCCCAGCTGTTCTTTGGGATGTGCCATCCAAGTAAGAGGCAAGGAATTGATTAGGCAAGAGGCAATGAAAGTGGATAAATCTCTGTATTTCCTTTCTTCTGCAGAAGAAAACCTAAACCTGCTTCACCAAAGTTGTTTAAAATTTCAAGCCCAGAACATGGTTCACATGAATCATTTGGTGTCATCATGCAGCATTTCCCCAGGAAACTGTCAGGTACTTCTTCATCTTCCCCTCACTCCCCACTGTAAGCTGCTTTTCTTGGTGCTTCTTAACTTTGTATGTCAAGCCTGAGCTCTGTCTTACTTAATTGCCTTTGGTCTCCTACTATGTGTTATTTCTTTCAATTATAACTTACTAATTTTGTTAATAAGACCTAAGAAATAAATACTATTTTTAATCCTGGACAGCATCGAGGACCATAAAATGCTGTTAAGAACAGTGAGTGTTCCAGATACCAGGAGTACAAATATTAATAGTCTGGCAGCTTACCCAGTTTCAGTGGTTTCTGTTTTGTCTTGGAACAAACAACTTATGAATATTTAATGGAAAATATCACACTAATAAAGAGAAATCTTCAGACTGAGGTCAGAGTTGCTTTTTTTGGAGAAAAATGTGTGTGTTTTGTGTGGCCATGTGAGCAGGGGTAGTGATGAGAGGTTGGAGTGGTGGAGTTGGAGCCTCTGCTGTGAAGGTGCTCTGGGCCCCAGCTCCTGCTTCTCAGCAACACCAAAGAAATGTTTCATGGTCAGTGAACTCGCTGGAGCAGGAGGTGACCCAGGAGTTCTGGTTTTCAGTAAAATGAATAAATGATTTTACTGGCACAGCAGTCTGTATTGTGTTTGAAAGCGGCATTTATTGGTGGAGTTGACTTATTCAGCAAATAAAAAATTCGGATGTTTAAAGGACAGTTTTAAGGAATGACACAGTTTATTACCAGCAGAGTTCAGGAATCTTTAGCTCTAGACTTGTCATAACCTGCATTAGAGTGCAGTAGGTATTGAAGCTGTCTCTGAAACCACACACAGTGTCCTGGAGGTGGTACAGGTTTTGTTGTACAGAGTCAGAGGAAAGGCACGAGAGTAAGAAACTCTGGAAAAGAACAGCTGTTTATTTTGCATGAGCCTGTCAGCTGAGGGCTGATAAAACCCTGAGATGTTGGTGTGTAACCTCAGGTGAATGAAGTTAGAATAAAGCTCAATTTGTGTATGTTCACCAGGGAACTGATGTTGCTGTAGACTGAGGCTTAAGGTAAAAGTGCCTTTTACTGTAGCTTTCTGAAACAGTGGAGGATAAAAGATTGTTTCCTGTCATCTTGGAAAACTAACAAAGCTCTCTGTTCTTTAGGACAGGGCAATTCCAAAGAAGGAAAAGTATTGCAGTAAGTTAAGAAATGCTTAAGACAGAGATATATTGAGTTTTGGCCAAGTACTGATTGAGAGTCTGATTCTGAGGTAGTTTTACCTCTAATTGTGTCAACAAAGTAGAAACTAAATTAAAAACTTTCTTTTTAATTGCACAAGTAGAATTCCTTACCAAACTGTGTGTACAAATCTATTTTATGATTCAAAGATGAGCATTAGAATTTACTCTCATGACTTTCTAACAATGGCAGGTCTTGACATCTAGTGAAAACTTTTCAAAAAGGCACTTTTAAAACAAACTTTTTATTTAGCTGCATGATCACAGTTATTATTTCTAACACTTACACAGAGGATTTGAAAATAGTACCTCAAAGTGGTGTATAATGGGCTGAGTGGAAACTGAGCAAGAAGCCTAATTTAGATAAATACTAATAGCTGCATTCTGAAATACAGCCCAAGTGTTCTGATAGGGAAAAGTGTCCTGCAGCATTAGGATTACTCATGAGTCTGGTCATCTCGAGATCTATTTTTCTTTCATTGTGGCTCACACCCATTTTAAGAAGATTGGGGATCTCATCCAAAATATTTAGCTTGCGTTTCTTGCCGCTGACCGAGTTCCAAACTTGGCAGCTGCGGTGCCGTTGCTTACAACAGTGGCAGGGCCGGCTCTGCACACGGTTACTTAGCAACAGGGAAGCTCACGTTTGCTTACAGCTCATGCGTGTGCATCTAAATGTAGTTCTGGAAAAAAAGAAAAGGTTAAAGGAGTTTGGAAGGGGAAAGAGATACTTGAACAATTTGTACTGTTGAGTGGTTGAGGCTGATGGTGGTGATACATAGGAAAATGAGTCTCCAAATATTCTGTCTTTTAAAATCTTTATTAGACTGTTAATGTGTTGCAGGAACGTGAAATCCAAATGAACAGAACCCAACTCCTACCAACTACAGAAAGATCAAAAATAAAAATACAGCAAATGATAAAGAGCAGGGGACATGCTCTACTTTGAATGCCTGTGTTACAAATGCATTCCTTGGAAACAAGATTCACTATTTGAACATTGGGAATCTGAGAAACTCATAAAATTATGTTTTGTGAGACTAACAGATGGGTTGAGATTATATTAGATTAATTACTTCTGGTTGTTGATTGCTTCTTGTCAGTTTACCAGTGCTTTTTTTTTTGCTGATCAAGCTGTGAATTCTTAATGGGTTTTTGACAGCTTGCACTCTGTGACTGCAGTAATACTCAAAAGCACAATGACTTCCACAGCCACTGTCAGACTCTTACTGGATTATGATTGCAGTAATCTCAGTTTCTGGGGTTTCAGGCATGCAGATCTCCTTATTAGCCAGCACTGGAGCTGCAGTGGACTTTCCTTATATAGCAAAGGCAGGAAGGTAATTGCAGCTCGCTCCAGACATGAGGGGGAGGCAGGGACCAGAGAGAGCAAGCCAGGAATGGAGAGGATAGGAAAAAGACCAGCTGGACTTGGCTGGAGGATGCAGAAAGGTCTGATGATGAGTGTGTTCAGGCTGTTTGAGAGGGTGATGTGGAAACCTGCAGGATATCACTGAAGGAATGCATTGTTTCAGCCTTTGGGAGCTGTGAGAGGAGCAGGGCAGTTTGGAGAACAAGGAGGGTGACTGGAGTGCTGCATTTGCAGAGGAGTAAGGATACTGCTGTTCCAGCTGTTCCCAGAGTTGAGCAGTTCCTTTATACCTAGAAATTAAGTGCTTTGAGAGAGGAATTCTCCAGAGGCTGTGTTCTTTTGTTCCTGTGTTTGGTCTTCCCCATCTGTACCCTTGTGAGTTTCCTGGGCTTTTCTGTGGGAAACAGATGCAGACATGATATGGGAGGTAAACAAGATCCAACCACCACTGGGAGTGGGATTGAGAGTGTTAATCCTTGTTTTTCAGAGCTGAGTCAAAATGGGAAAACATCTTCTGAAAAGGTTTTTGAGGGCTGGAATGAACCTAGTTAGGGGGCACTGATTTAAAGATAGGGGAAAAAAAGTCATCAGTCCAGGCTGCCAAAGTTAAAATGCAGCTGAAATATTTACCTTTGAATTTCAAATTCAGTCTAGAGGATTCTATAATTCTGATTTCCACATGTATATTCATGTGCTGCATGTGTACTTTATGGGGCTTACTCACTTAAATGATGTCTCCTCTAGTTAATGGACCATTTAATGAGAGGCTGTAATTACTAACTCTGTGGCTGCCTCAGAGTGGGCAAGAGGATATGTGTTAATTCTTTATAAAAACGACAGGATAGTGCATCTGCAGAGTAGGAGCTTGATAAAAATCTCTCATCCCATGCAAGTGACAGCCTACTCATCCCATGCTGGGAAATGTGCCTGGTCTGCTCCTCTCCCTGCTGAAGGCTTTTCAGAAGGCAAATAGAATAATGATGTAAAATACTGTTTTTTCCAGTTACCTCTCCATGTTTTAAACTATCATGAAATCTGTGCTGCAGCAACTTTTTCTAAAGGTAAAATGAGAAAAGTTTCTTTGTCCTTTTGCCTTTGCTGTTCATTCCTTCAGCAGTGGTGACTTGAAGGATCCAGGTGCTGCCAGGTTGACCTGTGTAACAAGGCTCAGTGTTGCACAGAAGGAAGAGACTGCTACCCAAAAATTGGCCCCCATCCTTACAGAGAAGGTTTCAATCTCTTCTCCTTTGGACCTTTTTTCTGACCATCAAAGCCAGGTTTGCTGTGCAATGTGGTAGCTCTCCGTACAAAATCATCTAAATCACCCACCTGTGTTTGCCAGGAGACAAAGTACATCTTGAGTCACTTTGTCTCTTAATTTGGTTTCTTTATGGTGCTTGTAGCTATTTTCAAGTCTTCCCTCAATAAGTTGCCTTTTGTGAGTTTATTCAGCTGCAGACATTATATGCACTCACTTTGGCAGCTGGAACAAAAGCAGAATAATGAAAGAATTAAAATTTGCTGGCAGTCATATTTGTGCTTTACAGGCAGGATTCGTTGTAGAGCAAATCTTTGTGGGCTAATGAAGTTAAAGCAGGGCTTTAGATAGTATTCTTTTAAACAAAAGCAGCCTGCCTAAAGCTGTCTCTGCTAGTGTTTTCCTTCTGAAACAATGAGAGCAAATGCTGCAGGTTTAAAAATGGAATATAATTTATGAGGCTTCTAGCCTTGGGCACGAGTCCTTGCGTAACTGGAATTTAAAATCTAAAATGAATATTAATGAGGTGGGGAGGCTTGCAGACCTGTCCTTTAATACTAATCCATTGTGAGTGGAGCAGCTCTAGCAATGAGCTGATACTGGCACAGAGACAACCAGGAATTGACTGCTCTTAGAAAATGCCTCATCAGGGAAAGTCTTCACAGGCTCCCGAATACTTGTCCTGATCAGATCCAGAAGGGCACCTGAACATTTCTGGTGTCAGCAGGCTGCCTGCTGACTCTGTGTGCATTCCCCTGGGGACACTCGTGTATGCTGGCTTTCAGCTCTAGCTTGTTGCATGGATGGAAGCGTAATGAAAGGGTAAGTTCTCAGTACAGTTTGGAAGTGCCTTTGGAAGAGAGCTGGGAACCTTCAGTTCCCAGTTAGATCCTTAGGGCATAGCCATGGTGACTTAGACTGGGTGACATCAGTGTTGGTAGCTCGCTGTCCTGATTATTAATGACAAAGACATCCTAAAATACTTAAGTGATTTCATAACTCTTAAGTGTGAGTAAAAGAAATGTGCTGAGTGACTAAAGCTTGCCCTCCATTTTCAGGAAGGAAGATACTTTGTATTAACCATTTGATCTAAGTTATGTTGTTTAGACTATAAATTTCCTGAAAATGGGATGTCTGTGGAACAGTGCACCTCCTCCTAATTCACAGATGCTGTTGCTGGGAGATGAGAGAGGTCACCTTAAAAGTGCTGAGCCCCTTCATTTTACTCTGTAGTTAGTGCAGGAGTTGGCAAATCTGTCAGCAGCTTGCTGGGGAAGCCAGTTATAATAAACCTCTGTATCTCTTCCCTTGTCTTGGTGTGTGCTCCAAATGCACTGATGTGCTGCTAACTTCTCTAGTTTGAGAGAGGAGTTTTGGATTGAAGTATAACAGATTTGAAGAGTTCCTCGAAAAGCTAAAGTACTAACCTTGATCTTGATTTCATTTGTTGGATATTCTGTGCATGACTTTTGGTAAAGTTCTGCATTTATTCAGTAAGTAAATGGTGTCTTGTGACACCTACAAAGCCTCTACTCAAAGTGATCACTTTCCTTGCCTCTTGCTCAAGGGCAAGGCACCATATTTCCTTATATGTAAAATCCATTAGACTTTACCCGGGTACTAAAGATAACATAGTCCTGTGTCCATTGTCACAGAAATACATTTAACTTTGTGCAAAGTGAACTATTTCCTTGTTAGGGATTGAAAGTTACATAGTTGCTATTAAATTGTTGCCTTTAATATGCACAGAATCGCACAGTTCAGAACTGTCATTGTCAGATTGGAAATTAAGCTGAAGGAAAGAGAAACTCCAAATTAATTATTTTTCAGTACCTAAATGGAGAAAAAGCAGTCAGTGAAACTCATCATAATAATTATATTCTTAATATTAATTAATGAAAATACTGCAGGAAGGTATTGTTTTACACTATGGTTCTGTATTTAGATCTGCTAATGGAAGGTTGCAGGCTGAGCATTGCTCGTTCCAGAGTTCTTGCCAAAGTTTCTAAAGGATTCTCTTTGTCATGCAAGCTTTCCCCCATGGCACAGTGCTTGCATGCTGTACATGCCTCTGCTGCCACATTAAGTAATAGTGTCTCTTTACTAAATCTAGAGTAACTGCATGGTTATTTGTGCTATTGGAAGAAGTCACAAATATATAAAAATACTTCTTTCCCTCCCTTGGGTCTGAGGTCATTGTTATACCCTGCACCTCTTGAGCAGCTCTAATATTTGTTCTTTTCTGAGGTACTGGAATGGGGGGGTCTTTAATTCCCACAATCAGTTATGTGTTAGTAAAAAAGCTGAAGGCTGTGTTCAAGATCTTGATGCCCACATGGATGGTCTCCTGTTGCACTGAGAGTGGCTGGGTGGTGTTCCCAGGGCCAGGAATGCTGCTCGAGGTGCTGCACAAGGCTGGCAGCATCCCTGCCATGTCCATGTGGAATGGCTCAGCAGGGGCAGGGCTTCCAGTATTCCTGTGCCACTGCATGCACCAAGCTGATGTGTCTTAAAAATCTTGGGGCAGTTTTGACCTCAAATTTACGGTTTAGTTTTGCCCTTTAAAAGGGCAGAATGGTAATAATAGATGTTAAAGCTGTGAAAATAGTCTATGACCTAGGAAAGGTTTAACTCTGTTTTACAGGTGGAGAAGCCAAGGCACAGAGATTGAGTTAGGAATTTTGCAGGGGTCTGGCAGTTGAGACTGGTCTCACATTTCTGGAGGTTTGAGTCCAGCATCTGGAGAAGCCTCAGGTTGCCTGTGTTCCTTTAGCAGTATATTCCACTTTTAACCTCTTGGTAGAACCATCTCACCTCTAGGAGCTGTGCTCAAGTCACTCTGTACCCCAGGCAACCCCTGCTCATTTGTTTGTTGAATTGCCTGAAAAACATCCCCTGCCAGGCAGTAGAGCAAGCACAGCCATGTCCTCCCTGGCTTTTGCCCTGCAGCAGTTCCTCACTCACCTGTTTCTGGTTTTGTCTGTACTTATGTTGGTTTTGTTTTGTTTTTTAACAGCGTATTTGTTATTTTGCTGTACAAACCCAGCTGGAAACACACCACTTGTTTTTGCTGTGAGAGGGGCAGCCAGCTCTGCACCCACACATCTGGACCTGACATCTCTTAGATCATAATGATAAAGGTACAGTATCTTATCTCATTGCTCCATTGTGGTGGAGCACCCTTCTGTTGGGATGGAAGCAGTGAGGTTGTGGCCCATGCCAGGCCCTGCTCCTGCTGCCTGAGGTGCTCGTCCTCCTGCTCAAAAGCAGGGCCACAGTGAGAGGCTGTCATTTTGTGTGCCCATGCCTGATGGGTTCAGCTTAATGTTAGATCACTTGCAGCTTGTAATCATTCTGTTATTCTTGTTGGCTGGGTGGGAAAGGAAGGCACAGATTAAAACTGAAAGCAGATTTGCTTCTACTTCTCTAGAACTAATTTCCTTCTTAGGACATCCAGCATTTTGGTATCTGTGCTCTTTGTATGTTTGTCCTCCATGGATACAATCTTACAGGTAAGAACTCTATTGAAAAAAGAAGTATCTGACACAGAGCAAAATAAAAAGGAATTCATTAGCTGAGGCCCAGATGCACAAGGAACATCATTTGGGTGCATTGTGGCTGTATATTTTACTGTATAGGTAGAAATAAATTAAAATACCCAGCTCTAGGGGTTCACAAATATGGCTACTTGAACTTCATGGCAATGTGCACTTGTGCAAGTAAGTAAAGTGTTTTAGAGACTGAAGTGAATGGCTCTGTGTGAATAGCATCAGATGTAGGAACAGTGCTTAAGGCAAAAATAGGTATGTGAATTCTGATGGAGGATGAACCCTCCTGAATGGTCATTTTGAGTCCATTCATTGTTGCCTCTCTTCCTGTGCTTAAGAAATTGGAAATGCAAGAAATTCCCACATGTGTAATATTCATGTTGTGTTGAAGCAAATACCCTGCAGCAGTTATCAGTGTACTGAAAAATAGAATAGCACTTGGATAAATGACAGTCTTGTCACTGCTTGGCTGAAGCCAACGTGCTGTCCTTAAGTTACAGCTAAAGCAAAGTAAAATTGGATGAAAATAAGAGAAGGGACAAAGAAATGCGACGAAGGGACTGTTTGGTGACTCCAGAGGTCTGGCTGTCATCTTGTATTGTTTCCGTGCCCTGGAGTATCTGTTATCTGCCATTCAGGAAGTGAACTGCTGGGATATGGATAGAACTTAGTGCTGCTGATAAGGCAGTGAAATGACTGAAATGCCTGGTGTAGTGGCAGATAAGATGAAATGCCTGGTTTATCACACAAGTAGAATTCTAGCAAGATCCAGGGAGGCTGTGCAGCTTTATTCAGTAAAAGGCTGCAGGCTACCAGGGTGACCACCAGACAAGCCAAACAGAATGGGGACTTTATATCAAGAATCTGCCCTGCACAGATCCCTACGTTTGAGCATGGGAGGATTTTGTGTTTCTGATTACATAAAGAGATTTACGGTAAGGGACTCCTTAGTGCTTTATTGTGAGCCTGGTTTGAAAGTGAAAACTTTCTGGATTGGTTTCTGTGCCTTTTATAAAGTGCTCTGTGTGTTTGACATTCTTGGCCAGGTTGTGCAGCCTGCTGGCTTGCAAAACACCTGCCAGCATCAAGGAGGTGTTTTTGAAATGATAACTGCAGGCTTTGCCTCTGTAAATAAATTTACTTTTCATGGGAGCCTTGGTACATTAAAATTTTTATTATGACTGGAATATTTGTTTTTAGGATGGCAGACTGACATTCAAATTATGTGGAGGTTGGCTGTTACAGCTTTCTGCTTTAGTTGTCATATGTCTGTGAGTTTTAAGACAATGACTCTGTCGGGCGGGCTGACCCTGAGGTGATTTAATGAGCAGCCAAATTCTGCATGAGCCCATTTGACCTGTGGTAAAAGCAGTGCAATCACCTTGAGCTCTGGGGTGTTCCTGGAAAGCTGTGAGCTCAGAACCCCACTGTGCAAAGGTCTGAGGGAACAAAGCAAAAGAGAGCTGTCTCCAAAGCTGAAGCACTGATGGACAGAGCACAGACCCCGTAAGCACAGAGAGCCGTGGGGACGCCACTGGTGGAAGAGAGAATGGGGATCTGCTTTTCTACCTTTGTAAGCTACTCATTAAACCCCACAGTGTTTTCAGGCTACCTGTGAGGTTCAGTTTCAGTTGCTACCATGGTAGGAAGTCTAGGAAAAGTATTTGTTTTCAGCAGCTTGTTTGCATTTACCTACTTTTGGAGCTGCTGAAAAAACAGTAGCAGAAAATGTACTTAAGCAACTTCAAAAAGAATGCCATGGACATATAATAATTTTCAAGAAATTAAAAAAGAATAATAATTGAGGGAGTTGCATTTTAAATTAGACTGGATCAGATTGTTGTGTGTTTTAAAAAACTGTTCTCTTTCAAAATTTTGAAGAAAGGATTTTCTAATGTGTTTTGTTTGACAATAGCTGTAATGGGTTTTCTTAAAGAGCTTGTATTTGTAATCATACTTGGTTTTTAATGAGCCAGTGGAGTAAATTAGCTAAATCAACAGCAATAAACTAAATTCTGGCTCAGGTGAAGAAAAGGACAAAATTTTTACTAATTTCAATAAGTAGGATATTGTTCCAAAGTTTTAAATTCCTCCAATGTAATGACATGTAGTGGATTTAATAGCCAAGAATACAATATGATGGGGATTTTTTATCATATATTACATAAGAAGCAGAATGGCTCAGAAGACCAGACACATTTCATATCCCAGTGACTGCATGTTCTGTTGTCTATTTATGGCAGCATAGCAGAAAAGTGTTTTGGCCTATTAATATGAATATATTACTCAACTGTTCTTCATGTTGAAGAGATAATGATGTGTTTAAATTGTTTGTGTTCAGCTTTTTGTTAAAGGTTATAAGCAGCCTGAAACACATGTGATTTTCTCTTGCTTTTGAGAGACAAATGAAACATATTTTCAGAAGAACTACAGAAGGTGGCCCTAGAACCATAAAAACAAATGAGCCAGGGTTTTTTGGACTAGTCATGCCTTGAGGGGGGGGAATAAGTCAGTACTGCAGTTATCTGTCTCCATGGCATTCTGTGCCTTGGCTCTGTGCAGATCAGAGTGTTTTGCAATGAAGACTATAATGAGATTCAGAATATCTTGTTTCTCTGTAATTGATCTGTTGGGTGACTGAGTAATTCTTTCATATTCATTACTTACATCCTCTTTCTGTTTTCTGTAAAATTAGTGATAATGGTGCTTCTCTTCTGGAAACACAGTCAGGTAAAAGTTATCTTAGATTTAGTTTGATTTATTGGTTTTCCTTGTCCTCGGTGCACTAACAATCAAAACCAACTTTGTTTTGGATGTCTCGCATTGGATTACATCACTCTGGCCAGTTTACCAAACTCATTATGTTTATCTCTTGGAAAATCATTCTTTGTTTTGTTCACAAAGCTAGCACTCAAATCTATGGAACATTGCAAAGGGAAGGATGCTTTTGGAGGATGTGACCGGCAGAGAACGTGTAAGGATGAATAGTCTTGGACCACATGTGCAATTCTTAGTAAAGCTGGTGAGAACTGCTCTAATGTGTAAGTTTAATATTAACCCTAGTGAGAGCTCTGCTCTCCCAGTGGCAGCCTGCAGTTGGGTTTGAGCCTGTCCCAGCAGGATCTGGTGGTGTGTGTACAGTTCTGATGTCAGTGGTTTCAGGGGGGAACCTGTTGTTTGCATGTTTGTGGGCTGGAGTCTCTGGTGCAGTATTGGGGATCTGCCTGCTGCTGCTCAAACAAGTGGCTGGCTCAGCTGACTGGGCTGTTGTGGGGGGACTCACAACCCCAGGCAGCTCTGTAACAGTGCCCTGCATGTTTTTACAGATTGATTGGAAATCTATGTTGTTGCTCAGGGTTACAGTGGAGGGGATACTCTTAGGAGAGGCAGTTCTAACATGTTCCTGAAGATCAAGTCACCTATACTTCCTTCAGGCTTTTCATTTTTGGAACTGAACAGCTTTGATGTTCACCCACATCAATCCTTTTAAGTTTGGTGATGCTGCTGTCTTTCTTCTGCTGACTTGCTGGACCTGACTCTTCCTTTAGGACACAGCCACATAATGAGATATTTGAAGTCACCTAGTCATTCACATAATTAATCTTGATGCTCCTCTCCTCATTCATATTTGTGATTGGGGAATGCATCCCACTCTGTGGGGTTTTTTTAGAGGGGCTGACATCTTGCTGCTTTTGCTAATCAGAAGGGGGGTTTTTTGAGTCCTGCATTATTTGGAGCTCTTCAGCTGCTGTTGGTTCACATCTTGAACTTTGTGTGATTGTTTTCAAATGTTTTGCACAACAATTACTTTTGCTTTAATCTCTTTAAATAGTTGTCTCCTGTTTTGTGGAGTTGATACTTGGACTACAGAGCTGCTGATGGGGATCAGGCCTTGGCACCTGCAGTTCAGGCTCCTGTTTACCTGAGGAGTCACTCATCTCTCTCCTCAGCAGAGCAGCTCTGGGATCCAGATTCTGGACAGTCCATGTACTGCAGGGCCCAAACAGCCCTCCCAGGGTCCAGATTGTTGGCAGGCTATGTGCACACTGCTGTGGAGAGCTCACAGACAGGCAGGCAGACTGAAATAAATGAATGGAATTGGTAAAAAATTCTGAAAGATTGGGATTTTTAGAAAAATACATGAGTAAAAAAATTCTGAGCATCTCAGTTTTTAACACTGTCTCCCCAGGCTTTGTGGGAACTCAAGAGGAAGCTGTCATGTGCTCCAATTTAAATTTTGCACCATAGTGGTCTGCAGTCTAAATATACTCTATTGAGTATCCTTTCACACAGTTCATATCCCAGAAACTAAAGTAGTAAACTATATATAGTCTCTGACATTACAAACCAGGTTTGTTTTCACCTTCTCCATGGCTGAATTGAGATAGCAGGAGCTAGCAGGTCCTCCTGCTGTTGTCTTCTATATTTGTGGCTCACCTTTCACTCTCTCATTTGTGTCCTTGTTTTGTTGTTCAGGCTGGAGCAGTCCATGTGCTCTCTGATTCACCCACCTCAGGCACACTTCTGATTTCAGGTCCTGAATGCTTCCCTTCAGAGACCTGATTCCTTCCAGCACTGTCATTGCATGTTCCCTGCTACTGTGTAGGGCTGGGCAGAATTGAAATAAAATGCCCTTTTCCTAGAAATAACTGTTTTGGATGTTTTCTTGGTGGGTTCTTGTTCCCCAGTTCCAGCTGAAGTCCCCAGGAGCCCAGTGCGGGAAGCTTCAGGGTTCTAGTGAATTCTCAGAACCTCTTTAGGAATCAGCACAGCTTGAATTCCATCTTCCTTGACCTGTCTTGCTATAAAAAGAAAATAGTTTGCTACAGATTTGATGACTGACTGACCTTGTTTCTGGCTTTGCTTTATGCAGAATTACCAGGTTTAGGCCAGAAAACATGGGCACAAGCTCCCAAATGGCTGCAGGTCATCCCACTGCATGAAGCACTTGTCATCGTGGCCAGCAGGGATGGCTTGGTAAGGCAGGCAGAAAGCTGCCAGTCATTGCTGTAGGCCACTGAGCTTCTTTTGGGTGCTTTTATCTGTTTTATGTTTTATCCACTCTCACTGGATTCAGCTTGGACAAACTTTGTTGGAATTTTCCCATTTCGCCTTTTGGAGTGGAACAAGAGCAAGAGACCCCCCTGTATTTCACCATTTTCTGGGACTGTGTGTAGAGACTTGCCAGCTGTAACTTGCTTACCTCTCTGCAGTATTTTCCAGCATCCAGCCCCTGTTTTAACTACTCTCCTAATTTCTTACACTGAGAAGATCTTGATGTGCTGTTACTGGATTTCTGGCTGGCACTGCCCTACCAGTAGTGACAAATACTCCTGGTATCAACTAATATGAAATCCAAACCATTTCTATCCTGGATCTTTTATCAGCACTGTTATCTGCTTGCTTTCCTCTGAGTGATTTTGGTTTTCTGGTGCCAGGACTTGGGGCTGTCTTTGTAGTCTAGCACTGATAATGAGTGTGTCTGCGTTTACGCTGCAGCTGTCTCTGCAATGCAGCTGGAGATTAATTTGTCACTGATCTAATAGCAGGATTCCAAAATCGATGATTTATTAGTTTTAATTCAGGAGTCTCCTATGAGTGCAGAGAAATGTCTGTGTGGTTGAGGAAAATTAATACTCTGGAGTCTGTTGACTGCTAATTTAAGGTAGAAAGGTGGTTCAGAAGCAAAACTTCCTGAGTCCTGACAGAAACCCTGCAGAGAAGCACTGGGGGGTACTTACTGTTTTGGGAGTGGAAATGGCTGTACCAAATGTGCTCTGGATTCCTGTTTTTAGTAGATATGTGTACTGAGATACTAACCTCAGGTGGAAAAATGCATCTCTGTGCTAATCATACTGCTGGAGCCCTAATTCAAGGCTTCTAATTCACATCCAACTGTTCTTAAGCAATCTGCTTTAGAGAGATAAACTTTAAAAATTGCCTTCTCATTCCTTGCTCTGAGAAGCTTGATTCCTGTTGTTAGTTGCTTTCTGCAATTCCACTAGCATGTGATATAATGTTCTTTTAGGCAAGTTTTCTGTACATCCCATTCTTTTGTTTGTTTTCTGTATACTTCTTCCAGCCTGATGAAAACTGTTTTAAGTTTAGCTGGAGATGTTTTTGACAGCTGAGATGGATGCAGCAATTTCTCTGCTTTTTGCTACTTTTTGCCAGACATTGAAAAACATTCACCTAAAAGAGAGCAAGTGGCTTCTGTGTGAGCTTTTGGTTACTGAGAAGAGTTTGCAAAACCACTGCTTTTTGTGCATGAACTCTTATTCTGAATCTTTTTCAAAGCAGTTTATGTTGAGACTAAACCTGAACTGATGCTTATTCCTGTGTTTGTCAATGATGTCAAAGCAAGATATCAGATCTTAATCAGCAGATGAATAGAGCATATTACAGACTTCATTACAGGGCAGATAAGTATTTACTTGATCTAGAATTTCCTTAACATGATGTTTTGGGTTTTAGTGAGGAATAGCAATGCCAAAGAGTGTTCTTACTTTAAAAAAAATCCCCCCACTGTTAAATTCCTGTAAAGACCATTATTAGCAAGGAGCAGTGACCACAGTGCTTGGTGTTTGTTGTACCACAGTTGGGAGCTGTCAGGTGGGAATGTGACTGAGAGAAAAAATCAGTGACTGAGACTCCAGCTTACACAAGGCCCTACAGGATGGCAAGGACTGCTTTTGTAAACTCCACCTGGGAAGAGTTTCCAAGGGTGTGTGGCAGTAGCCAAGGGATGCTGGAGTCCAGTTGAATGGTTTGGGAGGCTGGAGGCTGCCTCTTGCAAGGCTGTGAACACTTCTGTCACTTAATTCTACTGCAGTCCAGCAGGATTTGAGGTGTTTGTGTGTTTTACCTATCAAAACCTAAATCACTGCAATGTAAAGTTGGACTTGAGGTGATCATACCTCAGTCAGTATCCATGAAGGGCAGAAGGGGGGCTGGAGGACAGAGTTCTTGCATTTCAACCTTGGGAATGTAAGTGCAGAAGCGAAGAAAATTGTATAATACATCTTGCAACAATTGTCAGTCATGGTGGTGAGAAAGGTGAAATTGGACATGGTGGTTACAAATTAACAAGTTAGTACAGCTCTAATTGTGCATTTTTGCTGTATTTTTTCAGACTTGAAGCTAAAAAGATCTTCTGAAGTAGGAAGGGAGCAGAAGTGCAGAAAGCACAGTGCAGTTGGGGGATTTGCATCTTCTCAAACAAAAGCATGTTGCTGGCAAAGCAGAGGCTTTTCTGAGGGATTTGATTTGAAGCCAATCAAATTTCAACTCAGCAAAACAATTGTGCCGGTTTTAATGTGTTTTGGAGCAAACTCTGGATTATGTAAGTTTGTTTTTCAGAGAAGTTGACTGTCTAGAAATAACCCTTTCTTATGCAACAGGTCTGTTCCCTATACTTGTATCCTGAGAGCCCTATCCCATCACTTCAGTGATGAGAATTTGCTTTTACTGATTTTATTATTAGTGCTGTTGGCATCACTGCACAGCCAAGCCACTCTTGTTGTGGCAGATCCCCACTGACATTGAATTACTTGTACCTGAGCAAACTGCCATTGGCAGGAGAGCTTTTGGCAGGTGTCAAGTGGGCCTCAGGGCTCTCTGCTGAGCTCCCAGTAGTACTGAGAAAGCATCTGGTAAATAAGAGGCTTCTTGAATCTGAGGGAAGCTTCTGTGGCTGACCCTTTAAATCAGCAGGCTTTATGAGGAACTGTTTGCATTAGGTATAAAACCACTGAAATTCAGGGAAAGCAGGAACAACATGACTTTTTTTGTTCAGTTTCCAGAGGAGAGGTCTTTGTTGGAGGGTGAATCCTCACCACCACACCAGGGAAACATTCTTAGTTACCACTCCTCTGCTCCAAGTTAGCTAAATAGTTTAATAGCTGCATACAAAGAAAATAAATTGAAAGGATGAAAATTCAAAGTAATTAGCTTCTTGATGTAGTTTCTGTGAGTACCAGGCTTGGTGGTGAGAATAAGCTCTGGGGTCAAGTGAATGAATGTGGATGGAAAACAGGGCACCTGTTGGCCTCTTGAGAGGCAGAGTAACCTGGTGGAAGGACTGTGGGCATATGGTAAACAGTGTTATCTAGAAATCTCATCACTTTGATGTAAATGAAATGTCATAATTGATCTGTTCAGCTCTCTGCTGTCAGCTGCCTGACAGAGATGCATTACAATAGTGCACATGATCTCGGGCTCAGTAACCTATCCTTAGCTGTGCTGCTGTCTGGAGACTCAGCCTTAGATTCAGTTGTCTGAAAAATAGTGAAATGAAAGTGGGGAGGGGAGTCAGGACTCGCAGGGGTATTCCCTAACCTACTGTGTTAACAGTTTTCTCTCATTAAATACATAGAAGAACTTAGAAAAACCCATTTCCATAGTGATTGCTGAGGTTGAGTGTACCTGGCACGACAATCATGTTGTGACAGAGACAATATTGACTTGTGTCATGCTGGGGTCACTTGGGGGTACCAACAGTGTTCCATAGATCCTTTTACTGGGCAGGTGGGTTTCAACCAGCAGTGACATGGGTGATACATTAAATGTGGGGTTCTTGCCCTTCTAAAGCAGTGTTCCAGTTCCCAGGATGATCTGGTCCCAGCAGGAAAGCCAACCATTGGACTAGATGGATTTATCTGGGCTGTGTGGCACATCTTGCCTTTGGAAGTTATTCCTCTGAATTAGAGCCAATGCCTCCTTTGTGTTTGACATTGTGAGAATTGGTCTCTTGCTGCACCATTACCCTGTGGATAGAATAAATTTACCTTTTGTGCTGTTCATGAGAAACTAGGTTTAATATTTCAAAAATTTAGGTATCCTGAAAAGGTTTAGTTACCCTTTCATTTGCTGGGGGAAAAAAGTAGGATATGTATGTTAATGAGCTGCAGCAATTAGATGTAGATTAAGTAGATTTTCATTATAACTTGAAAAAGCTGACATCTGGTTTCCAAATATGTAGAAGATATTTGCTAGTATTTTTTTTTTGCCTGAGCAGTGTTTATCAGATGTAGCCAGACTGCTTTGAGCTTATTTGCTGTGGTTTTTCCTTTTGTAAGCTCCTGATGATTTGACACCTTGAGTTCTCCATCTCCTTAGAACTGTGTTGCACTGCAACCTTTTCCCCAAGCCTTTAAGTTCTCTATTAAGCCTTGGCTTTTTATAGGCCATTAAAAAAGTTATTTTTTCATTTTCCTATGTATTGTCAGCCATCTCCAATTTTACAATGTTGTTGGAAGCAATGCAACAATCTAATGAGATGATCTGTTTGAGCAGCTGGTTTTAACCTCTGTGACATTTCTTGTTTGGAGTATAAGTCTCTGCTGTCACTTCAGTACATGGTGTAGATTGTTTTTTATATATTTTTGAGGATCTTTTCCTTCCTTTGTGTCAGACCTAGCAAGGAGGAATTGTAACTAAACTGCCATATGGTCGATATTGTGTGTTGAATGTGAATTTTCCTCTTGTTTTCTGACATCTCTCTCTCACAACTGGAATAGTGTGTGTGAGGTGTGAGCCAAAGAGGGATAAACTCTTCTCCCCCTTGAGAATAGAAGCCTCTTTGGCATCATTTGTTCAAGGTCACTTGTAGTTCTGTTTCTCCAGCATGTGTGTTCCTTTTCTCTGCATTCCTGAGGTACCTGATACCTTGGGGGTGTTTTAAAGGGATCAGAGAAGTTCATTTCAGTCCATCAGACAATGGAATCAAAGCAGTTGCCTGCACACTCCAGATCCCAGAGCTCATTTTCTGTTACCTGAAGAAATGAGGAGGAACCCACAGGAGTCCAATTGTCTTCAGAAACTGTGTTCAAGTCACATCCAGGCTATGATGGAGTCTTGTGGGTCACCAGTTTGTTTTGGCAGTGCCAGCAGGGATGACTGAACATAACTCTGCTCTCTGCAGCAGTCCTGAGCATCCCCTGGTATTTGTTGTTCATACAACACTGAAATTCAGGGGCTGAAGCACCGTCTGTTCTGGTATCTCAGTGCAAAATGCCACTGTAAGCCATAGCTCCTCACAAAGAAAAACTGAGTTTAACAGGCTGTGGCACTTGTCACAACAGCTGTGCTTTTTTGTGATGTCAGGCATTTTAGGATTTTCCCCTTAGTTTTTGGTAACTATTGAAAGGCTTGGGACTGGCAACAGAAATAAATACTCTCTCCAGGCTGCTCAAGCAAGATCTGAACACTGGGAACTGAATCAATGTTCTGAACAACAATTGCCTGCTATTGTAATTCAAAGCTAAAGGAATAAAAGGGGTTTTGCCAGTATTTGAGCATATTATCATCCTGAAGGCAAGACAAACTGTTAGACCTGCCAGAGCCATTTTTTCTGTTTGTGTGTTTGCCAGCAGTGCAGAAGGGGTGAGAGTGGAGGAGAAAACGAAAGGAATAAAGAAAAGCTGACCTTAACTTTGTGACAGATGTTTAAAACTTTTCACTTGGGTCCGGATGAGGTTTCCTTCTCTGTCCTTCATCCCATCTGTGATTTTGTGGTTTATGGATGCACAGTTTGAGGCAAGTGGTGTAATGAGTCAAACAGCTGTATGTGAGTAGCAGGCAGTTGTGGCTGTTTATTTCCTTTTCCTGAGAGAACACTGGCAAGGAATATTTGCTGCATATTTTTAGCAAGAATTCTCCATAGAGCATTATCTCAAACATCTCTCAGTGCACTGTGTGAGCAGCTACTGGGTGGTGAATTCTCTTCCATGTACCTGGAATACACAGTGCATGTGGCTGAATCCAGAGGGGAGAGGGATTGGGATTTTATTTTTTTTGAAGCCCCCCTTTTTGCTTTACACAGTATTTACCACTGGTCCTTTGTATGTGAGGAGGATTAGATCAGCAGTTACATGAATAATAAGACTAGTTAATAACAACTGGGCAGCATTCCTGCTTTTTGCTCTCAGTTGTTAAGTAACTAAGAAGGCAGTTCCAGGGTTGCAGGACTCCTCTTTGCCCCCAAGCACACCCAGGGGCCAGTTGTGCTGGCTGGTTGCACTTGCATTGTTTCCTGGCAGTGTGCTGTGCCTGGAATAGCTCACTGCTGGTGGCAGCTTGAGTCCTGAGTGTGCAGCTGGGGATGATTTGCTGTGGCTAAGTTTCCTTGTTAAAGTATTTGCTGTAAGTTGTCTGACTTTCAATACAACACTCTAATGACTCTACCCCTTTCTTTTTGTTCCTAAGAGGACAACATTCAGCAGGTACTCTTGATTTAGTGAATTATGTTGGTTGTTTTTATCTTTCATCATCAAGCATGTTTGTGGGCTTGAAAGAATTAATTACTTGGAGGCATTTGGCTAAAAACTTGGGTTCTTCAACGGCAGTAGTAGAGTTGCAAGGCATTTACTGCCAATGTCCTAAACCTTCAAGACAGAGCTGTATGATTCACTGTGTTGTTTGGGATATCACAAAACTTACACCATTCAATCTATCCCAGACCACCGTGAAAACACCAGTGACTTTGCAATTCTTTTTTGGTCAGGAGAAGTCACATGCCATGAAATGTCAAATTTTCTTCTAGAGTCATTGCTTGGTATTCAAACTCTCCTGTGAAGGTGATGAGCAGTCCATGTCTCAGAGCTCTTGCTGTGTTTGGTAAAGCTGATTATTTGCCTCTAAATGTCACAAAACTGCCAGGCTGGCTGTAATTATATGATGGCCTTGGTAGATGTAACACTATTTTTTTACTGTAAATAAAAATTTTCATATTACAGAAGTGGCCATGACTGAACATTGCCTTGAGACGGTAACTTTAATGCTGCTACTACTCTGTGGGAAGGGCTTCTATGTCTAGAATGTCCTATCTCATACAGGAAACTCACTTTAAGAGTGACATTGCCTTTCCATATGCCTCTTAGAAAAAATGAGGAGGGGACTGAAGGCAGAGGGATGCTGAGTATCCCAAAGGATACTTTGCTGTGGTTCCATTGTCCTGTCAGGATTCCTGTGGCAGCAGGGTTTCCTCACTGGTTTCTGCAAACACTCAGCAGTGCAGAGGGACCAGGGAGAACCAGACACAGTCGTGTGACAGTGTCACATCTGGCATGGGACAAACTGCTCTCTCTTGATGCCACAGTTCATCCTCTGTGGCAGAGAACTGACTCCCCTTCTGTGTGGTACTGTAAGGGTGCATTCATTAGTGTTTCTAAAGCATTCAGAACTGTGGCAGTGGAGCCTGTGTGGTGTGAAGTGACTCTTTCTGTTCTCTAGTGGCTGTAATTTGTGTAGTAGGTATGCTGTGATTCAGAAGTGAAAAGCAAGTCAACAACAAATCCTGTAAGGTTTATGATTTAATGGTTTCATTGCTAATAGACTAATTCTGCTGTGCCTTCATTATGATTTTTTTTTAACTTGGTTCATTTTTATAAGCTGGGAGAAAGATTTAATTTTAGAAGTTTCAGTTGACAAAGACATGCTGGTGCTAGATACGTATTTCAGATCATTGTCATTGTACTCTATTTTTAAATTCAAGTGCCAGCCAACTGAAAGAGCACCCTGTGTCTGTGCTGGGTGTTCTGCATCTGTGCTACAAAGCTGAATTCCTCCAAGCTTCAGCACAAGGCCAGCCAGTTTACTTTCATATTTTTCCTGTTTAATAAAGGGAAACGTTCTAGCACCTTTTCATTATCACAGAACTAAAACTGGTCATGAAAACAATCCCCCTCCCTCCCGAGGCCTGCAAAGACATTGGCCATTGTTAAGATGCTTGCCTATCAACAGCCACTCGAGAAAGAATTTTAAATGGTTTTGTGACGTCAAGGAGGCACAAAAAAACATAGTCTGGTGCCAAATTGCCTCCATCATTGAAAGCACACAGTAAGAAATAGATAACACAGAAATAAATCTTTTGTGCAGTAGCTATCTCATGATATGCTCTAGCGACTCCAGTAAGTGAGCTTGTCTAGTATAGGAATAGCTGAAGAAGAACTTTCAGAGCCTCATTTTCTAATTTATGATTAATGAAAAGCCAGCCTAATCTGTCTGACTTCCTGCTGTCTGGACACAATGTCTGCGGGGAGCTTGGACCTCGCAGAGGGAAACGCCCTGACAAAGTTTCAGCCTGCAAAAGTGAACAGTTTAAGTATGGTGGACAAAAAACTGTATCTCTTGAATGAAAAGATGGACAGACTGTTGCACTTCCAAGAAGACCTGACAGGCAAGCTGCAGCGAGTTGACAGAGGCATTGCTGGTGTAGAAAATGGCATTAACAAGCTCACAGTATCCCGAGCAGCTCCTGATGACACTGATGCAATGCAGAAAGGCCTGAAGGTACCGGACAGTGCTGCCCAGGCTGACGTCCAGAGCATATGCTCAGAAGTGTTGAATTTGATGAAAGCTGCCCAGCTAGATGCCTCCAAGCATAAGGAGAGGCTGGCAAAGATAGAGAAAAGGGTTGATACCCTGGATAAAGTTATTACATTTGTGGGAGAAGTATTAAAAAATTCTAAAGTAGTGGATTTCATTCTCAAAGGCATTGTGCCCTGGAAGAAGGGGAGTCTGCTGGAAATCCCTGTTGAGGTTGGTTTAGTTTTACTGTTCTTCATTTCAGTTTATGACATAGCAGAGCTTTAGGCTGTCCTGTCAATCTCTTGCATGATGTTTAATTCAAGTTTTCCTTTCTGTATTGCTGGTACAGGCTACTGCTGGGACCTCTGAATTGTAAGGCTCCTAAGGCAGGCAGCAAGCTCAGAACACGCCTTGCAGTCCAGTGTGTGAGGTTCCTGAAGGGTGCTGGGCACTCCTGTAATGGCTGTGAAAAGGAGATTGCTACTGTAGAGGAAAATTCAGCATCTGCCAGTGCTCAAAGCCCAGCAGTGTCAGCCAAATTAGTGACTGAAAAGTCTGAGTAACATACTAGAAGCTTTTTAAAAATTTTTTTTAAATATTCTATTTCTTTGTTCGTTCACACAGCACCATGGCCATGTGACTGAGCAGTTTTACATGTCCTTAGACATTGTAGTTGTCTTTAGCTACATTTTTGTGATGCAACTGTGACTTCATCAACTCCGTTGACATCATTCAGTCCTGAAATCAAGAAGTTCTTGTGTTTGCAAGTCCCCAGACATCAGGTCCCAAGCATTTCTTAATTAATGAGGACAGTGAGGGAGGAACGGGCAAGACCAATACTTGCTTATGGTATTTTGAAATAGGTTAACCTTGTTTCTTAAAAGTTGCAGGCATTGGTTTTCACTATGGCTTCTACCCCACCATGGGGATGAAAGGGAGGAGAACTGCAAGAGCTGGAATATGTTTATTCATTCCAAGAATCTCCTTGTATGTAGAGTGATTACAGTAAGGAGAATTTAGCTCAAATGAAAATGTCCATTTGTGTCTTAATCCAAATGTTTCTCACCAAAGCTGCAAAATGTTTTGACAGGAAGGCACATCTAACCCTTTAGAAGAACAGGGCAGTGCTTGATGCCAATGTACCTTTTCAGGCTTTCAGTGCTGTCCTGGTCCCCCTTTTTAAGTGCCAAAGGCTGAAGTGAGCTGGCCTGCTAGGAGGCAGAAGAATTTATAAAGTGCTTCCATTAGTGTTGGGAACAATAAATCATGCATTAGTTATCAACTTTAAATCTGGATAGAGATAAAACTCATACTTCCAACTTGAGTTCTCCAGGCTTTTGGAGAAATGGGAAGGTCTGATGTGTTTTGGGTAAAGCTGTGTTACAGCCACTACAAAATGCCTGGAGACAGATACTGTCCTTTGCTCGACTTTGTGAATAGGCAGATAGAGACTGAGAGGTGAAATGACCTGCTGGTGCCAGCCTGGTGGACTGGGAGGGGGTGGAGATCTGTGTCCCAGGCTCCAAGCTGTGCCTTGGCTGGAGCACAGTCAGGGTGTAGTGGGAGAGCAGTTTTATGGCAAGCTCCAGTTTTGCAACATGACCATCATTGTCCTCCTTTTTTTGTTTCTGATCATGAACACTTTTTGAAATTGGAGCATAAGGTCACTTTTAAGACCTTAGGATGCCTGTGCTTTGATCCCAGAGTGCTGAGTGACACCTGGACTAGGCTGGCATTAGTGAGGATGTGTGTGTACGTGACCTGGCTGGGAGACGTGGGGCAAAGCACAGGTGAAGCAAGAACACATTACCTTGTGCTGAGCCATGTGCTAACTTGGGCCTGGTTTGTGCAGCCCTTGTGTGACAGCAGCACAGACATGTCCAAAGAGCTCCACACTTGCAGGGGGAGCACAGGAAAACAACTTGCTGCCTGCTTGTTCCTGTTTTCCAGCCTTTGCTGCTCGTACCAGGGCACTGCTTATCAAGGGCTGGCTCGGGATGGGCTGGGAGCAGGGAGGCCGTGTTTGCATTTCTGGGTGAAGCTGTTTGTTGCCAGCATTCCAGGGATGCCGTGGGAATGCTTAGGGAAGAAGTTTTGTGGGGCTGGAGTCAACAAAAGACTGTGAATTGAGCTTCCCAGGTTCCAAACTTCTAACTTCTTACCTAAAAACCAGAAAAAACGCACCAGCATTAAACTGTCACTTACCCAAGGCTTTCTTTGCATGTAGGATTGTGCAAGAATAATGTTCACCCTGGTCATTGTTGCAGGTTTGCTTAGAGCTGTAATAAAAAGGGTAATGACTTTTTCCTACTTTTACTCTTTGGGTGCTTCGGGTTCTTTGGGAATGGGGAGGTGGGGAGGCTCTGTTCAGTCTGTAGGGTTGGTGCATGAAATCCTTAACTGCTTTTACTAACAGGTGAAGGGCTGATGTGCAGCAAAATATAGATTTTGAACTATATGCCAACCACAGGAAATATTATGCCTTCTCCTAATTTTGTGTAATGCTTTTTGCTAAATAGTATTCAATTGTAATTTTTCAGATGTATTGCTGTGTGAAGTCTTTAGTGGTCCTATTACAAAATATCCCTCCTCTCAAATTAATTGGGGGGAAAACACTGCTTAAAAATAAAAATCTGCTTCTGTTTTTAATCATTCTAAAGGTGACATGTGAAATGTCAAGTACATACACAAGAGTTGCCATAAAGCTAGAGGCTCTTTTTTGGTATCATCTCTATCAGGTCAAATAATGAGTGGTTAGATACATTGAGACAAATATGTTTTGACAAATATATTCAGCAACATTACTTTTTATTCTGTCACCAGCCAAAAAGCAACAGAAGTACAGTATCATTTCTTTTTCTACCATCTCATGTTTCACATGTCATCCTTTTTAATCAGTGTGACTAAAGATGACAGGAGGCAAAAACTACAACAGTGAAAATTTTGGAAAGCAGTGAGCTAATTAATGCATTAATCTGTGTTAGGCTGTTTTAAAAGGATGCCTGCCTGCAAAGGCAGGGAGGGATTGGAAGAAGGAAGTAAACACAGCAGTGACTAATAACTCACAAGTAAAGAGGTGTAAGTGCCCATTTTACAGAGTCTGAATGCCTGCATAGTTGCAGGAACCTGGTGGGAAATAGATACTCTTGGCTGTAACTGTTACTTCTGTTCACTCTGTTCCCCTGTCATTTTTAGGCCAAGGATAAGTCTGAGGAGAGCGGTGCAAAACCTAAGCATGTGCTTAGTAACAGAGGAACCCAGACTGAAGGCAAGAAGCCTCTGGAAGGTATGTATCACTCCAGGCATGCTACAAGCCTTGACTCTAGAATGTGCAGCAGACAAACTGGAAATTAATAGCCTGCTATTTCCCACTACCTGAATTACTCAAATGTAACTGAGTAACTTTGTCCCTCGGTACTGGGAAGATAGAATTGTTCTCACCGCCTTCACAAGATGATTTATCCCCAGGATCCAGCACCACAAAAAGCTAGAGGATAAAGAAATTAAAAGGAGCACCTTTCTTTAGCTGAAGAAGCGGGGTTATTTGAGTTGGGTTTCAGTGAGCTCAATTCAGAGAGCAGAGCTTGTTTGGAGATACTGTGAAGATAGTGGCCATATCACATAGCAAACCTAATAAGTTCTTTTCCATTTATACATCTGAAGCAGCCCTCCCTCTTCCCCCTCTCTGGAAAAGGGACGTGTTGGCACTGGGAATATCTTTTTTTCATCAGCAAGTTTCATTGGTGTGTCAGGGCCAGATTCCTATTTAGGGTGCATCTGTCAGGGCACTGCCCTGCTGCAGCCATTATTATGCCTGTGGAGTTGCAGCAGGGTGAACGTGATGTAGAGCAGGCCCTGTCATGCTGTGGTCTTCACAAATTGTCAGTGAATCCTTTGTGTTATGGGCAATCCCCTTTTTAGCTTCATCACTTTGGAAGTGACAAAACCAAAGCAAATGCTCACAATTCTGACTCCAAAGTGAGATGGGGTTGTGAGCAAACCTTGGTTGCTGGTGGTCTGGCCATGCTGGATGTTAATAATCACAGCCTTTGTCATGGGAAGGTGGTGAAGAACCCTTTAGTCCTTTTGTGGAAACTGCAAGTGGGCACTGTCTCAAGCCTCAGTGTCCCTTGGAGACTTGCTGGGTGTGCCTCTACCCCTCTAGCTGGGGAAAGGGTTGTTGGGATCAGGAGGGTCCTGCAGGACCTGCAGTGCCTTAAGCTGCCTGTTATATTTGCCCACAGAGTGATTTCAGATTCTAAATACAATGAACTTGAGCCTTGCAGGTTTTTCGTTTGCTTTAAGCAATCCAAGTTTAATCTGTGGCACTCCTGGAAAGCCACCAGAGCAGGTAAATCTCTGGTTTTAAGCCATGGACATTAGTAGTATCTCAAACCTGATGGTGTAAGGATTTTAAACCTTTTGGGGGTTTCTTGATATCTTTTCAGGTGTAACTCTGTAGGTTGTTTTGAGGGGTGTGTTGCTTTGTTCCTTCTCTGTTTTGCCATCACTTTTGCCAAGGATAGTTTATTAACAGATTATTTTATTCAGAGACAAAAAGCGTGAAAAAGCTGGATGAAAACAAGGGAGCCTGTGAGAAGGTGAACACCTCTAGTGCTGCAGCCCACAAAGCTGACTCCAAACCCCAGCCTAAAGAGAGGACAGCACAGCAGCAGGGGGTAGAAGGTGCTGGCAAGACACAGAGCTCTAAGAGCTGTCCACAGCAAAAGGACATCGCTGTCGAAGCTCTGAATCAACACAATGGTCTTCTCTTCGTACATCAAGATCATGCAGGCAACCAAAATGCTCCTGCTAAAGCACAGAAGGTGGACAGAGCCCCTTGCCTCGATGAGTGCCCCAGGCAGTTTGTGCATCAGAAACCAGGGAAGAATGAAAACAAAGCTCCAGCACCCAGCCTGGCATCCCGGGAAGCTGCGCCCTCCACATCCCGGGCTATATCTGACACGGGGTGTGAAGTGACACATACCAGGTAATGGCCTTGGTGGTGGCTTTCTGTGTGACTTGAAACCTGTGCATGTGTTAGGAGGGAGAAAAGGAGAGGCAGGCCATCAGAAGAGGCAGCCACTGTGAGTGGGGAGACCTTACAAGGGTTAAGGCAGAAGGCTCAAGGGGCCCTGTGCAAAGTTCTGTGCAGCCCAGGAGTCAGGTGGGAGGGAGGGGTTTGGGACATCAGCACTTCTGTGTGCTGACATAGAAAGGTGACACAACAGAGGAGCTCAGGTAGTTATAAACCACTCACTGCCTCCCAAATCCTTGGTTTCTATAACCATGGGGGTGAAAGGAATTTGACATATTTGTTAGTAAATGACAAAACCAAAGAACTTGTGTTTGCTGTCCTCAGTGTTTTCAATGTCTTGGTCACCTAAAGATTGTTTATTTATTCATCTCTATCAGGCTAATACTTTCCTCACATGGGTGTTTCACAGTCCATTTTCTTTTGGATTATTTATCTAGGGTTTTATTTTAATCCCATTTATTTAAAATTTAAAAAGCCCACACAACAGAAAACAGCAAAACCCCCCACCAGCAAAAGACCCCTACCAACTAAACCCAAATAAATGGAACTTCTGTGGCAGATTTTAACTGCCAGTGTCTTCTCTGTCTGGGTGGGTGGCTGTGAAGTGGCTTATATATGTGTGTGTGGGGGTGAGAGACACTCATCCATACACAGCAAAGTATGTGTGTATGACTTTGGGTGGGGAGTTTCTCCATTGTTCATGTGTACAGATGTGGTGTCTGAGCCCCAGACTTTGGGGTGGGGATGAGGGAGGCCAGCAGGAAGGCAGAAGGTGGAGTAAACCCCAGGGGCAGCTGCAGCCGTCCTGCCCAGGGCACTGCTGTGGTGTGGAGTGGGAAGTCACATGAGGGTGGTAAACACCTCTCTAAAATGGATGCAACTTTTAATGAAGTTTGTAAGCCCACACAGAGGCCTCAAAGGAACATTGTGTTCCCCAGCTTGGAGAAATGCCCAAGAGTCCCACTGAGTTGAGGCCTGTCTAGATAGCAGAGGAAGTGTTTGCTCAGAGCTGGGTTCAGCTGCTCTCACAGCTCACACCAGAGCAGCTTGGATCCACAGCACCAGGGTATTAAAGGTGCAGAAAATGAGACATTTCAGACTCTTGTTTTACAAAAGCAGAAGCGTTTTCTTTTCTAAGATCTTTTGTAATGAGGTTGCTCCACTGAAAGGGGCAATAACCTTTGTGAAAATGAGGTATGTTCTTTCCCAGACATCAGAAACTGTCTTCATTTGCCATTGTATAAAATCTACTTTACAGCTTCACAAGTTTCAATTCAGCCTCGGTAAAATCAGACTGCTCATGGCATTTGGAGCAGTAACAGTTGGCTCAAACATTATCACACTAATGTCTTTGATTGGAGTTTAGGAGCACAGAGAATTGGTTCTAACCTGTATGCTTTTTAGGCAACACTAGAGGGAAAAAATTAAACTTTTCCAATAGTTAAAATGCCAAGGAGAATTGTATTGATGGAATGAGAGAGTTTAGCAAAGTTAGGTTTTTAAGAGAAAGCTGTGGAAAGAATGCTATCCCCCCAGAAGACCCAAACACAGATGGCTGAGTGTGCAGGTCAGCCAGCTGGAAGAGGATGCAAACCATCAGATTTGTAGAGCTATATGAGCAGCCAGCCATTTAGATAATCAGCCTGCAATTTGTGAAGGCAATCACTACCCTCCCTGTGCCCAGATGAGTGGTGTTTTATTAGACCAACTGTAATAATTGCAAAAAGTGGGTAAGCTTTTAATGTGGGATTAACTCTTTGCAGGGTGAGACATTTTGTTCAGCAGAAGGGCAGACATGTAGAGAGGTGAGGACACAGAGGAAGAATCAGCATGCTTTTGGTGCTCTGCCCTTAGTGTTTGTGAGTCTTTCCCAGCAAGATTGGTACAGTTAGGTTTTATCAATACTGTGGAAATCTGTGGGTTTGGAAACTTAGAGATTTTTCTTCCCCCACAAAGTTACAAAAACCAGGCTGGCCACCTGCATCGAATATCAACTCTCTCCTGTTTGCTCTGCAGGATATCCATCAGTGTACATATGACTGACATGAAAGAAAAGATTGAGATTGCCAAGGAGGGAAACGTAAGTGACAACAGAGGTAAAAGTCCCAAAGCAAAATCCATACCAGCAGACTTGAAAGGAGTTAAACAGCTGGCTGACAAATTAAAACTTCAACAGAGTCCTAAAAACATCAGCTCCAAGCCAAATTCAGAAGTCAAAGGGGATAATAAGCAAAATGAACTTGTACCTCAAACAGGGAAGCAACAGCCATTCCTGAGTGAGCCCAAACCAGGTGAAAAAGCTGAAGAAAAATCAGAATTAAAATGCAAGCCCATAACTTCACAGAAGACTTCTGCAAAGGAGCTGGTGAAAGATGCAGGGATAGGAGTGAAAACCCATCAAGAAACAGCAAAAGCAGAAAAATCCCCAACAGATACCAAGTCTGAGAGGAGAGAACCTGAGTCTGCCTCTCCAGGGGGAAGCGGACACGATGCTCGTCAGTGTACACGAGAGGTATCAGAGGAGACCAAGTCTCTAGAAGCTGGCAGAGCTCTTCCCACTCAGGGAGAAATCATTGGTAAGTTGCTCACAGTTACTCTTGAAACTTGTACATTGAGGGTTTTGTGCTGTTCCTGCATGTTGTATAGACAATAAGGGCAGGGGCAGTGCTCAGTAGAACACTTCAAGAACATTTTGCCTTGGGTACCTTTGACTATGTAAATAACAATTCACAGATTCTTTTAATAGTAACTTTCTTTTTAAAGTGTGTTTTGTGAAAAAACCCTTCATTTCAAATAAAAGAGCATGAAGTGTATGTGTGATGAGAAGTAGGAGAATTTTGAAAAAATCCATTTTCTTTAGATGTAGCATTTGTTCCTTCAGACAGAGTGTGCAAACCAGGCACACTTTAGCAACCGTGGGCTGGCTGGAGATCCAGAGCACAGAAAAGTACTGCAGGAAATGTTTCCTGCTGTGTATGGCCTGTTGTGTTCTTGGCCATGGATCTCTTGGTTGCATTGTCTCAGGGAGTGCTCTCTCCTGGCAGCACATATATCTGTATGTTCCAGAATGCACAGACATGGGCAGATGACCTGACTGCTCTGATGTTCTGAACAGTGGCTGGAGATGAGTTGAATGCATGTTAAATTGCAGCCTGAGATACCTGCAGATTAATTATAAAATTGCTTTCAGTGAGGGACATAAAAAATGCATTTAGTGAAGCTTTACTCTAGAAGACCTTGGACATTAAGTGACCACAGTTAACTAATTTAGCTTACTACAAATAGACTAAACTTAATAGTTGTAATGTTAATAATTGCACCTTTAATTTGGAAATTGTCCACAAAATTCTTGCTGCTAAGAGGAACCTCATGATTTTATCACTCACTGTCCTCATTCCTCAGTGCTGTGTATTTTTGCTGTTTTTTCTGGCTGTCACATAACAATTAAGAGATGATCAAGTGTAATTTTTTTCAGACTTACAGATAATATTTTCTGGTGGCCCTTTCTGTTAATGCATGAACGAAGGTGTTGGCCTCCTAAAGGTGTCCAGTGGGTTTACTCTGTTAGAAAAACAGAGCGGAGATTCAGGAGGTGGGATCCTGTTGTCATTCTGGGACTTCATTCCTCCTCTGTAAAAGGGATTTAGCATTGAAAGGCCTCACTCTGAGTGAGTGAAAGATGAAACAGGGCAGTGCTGTGTGCAGCAATGTCATGACCAGCCTGTGTCCCCTGCAGATGACAGCCCCTCTCCTCCGGCGCCTTTCGAGCACCGCGTGGTGAGCGTGAAGCAGGCAGAGGTGACCACGTGCTACTCCGTGTGTCGGCACCAGGTGCTGGGGGGGTAAGTGCCACTGTCCTGTGCTGTGCTGCTGCTGGGGACATGCAGGGAGCTCCAGCTGTCCTCTGCAGCTGGCCCCAAGGGGTGTGTGTGAGGGATGGACAAGCTCCCTGCAGCCACAGGGAGGAGTGGGTTCATCCTGGAGCTCTTCAGGCCATCACAGCTGCTCCTACATCAAGGTGTCCCTTAGATGGCTGGCTTCTGCCCCAGCCCCATTTTCAGATGCCTGACTGCCATCTTGGATGGCTGTTTTTTTCATTTGTTATAATAATCCCGGCCTCAGTGTTGTGAGAAAAACCTGTACCCTTAAGGCAGACAGATTCGGAGCATTTGAAAAGTCAACAGAGCCCATTAGGTCAGGCAGCTTTCAAAATCTTTTAAATTATTTCTTTGCTGAGCTGCACATTAAAGAAAACTAAGGAAGAGTTATAATTATTTTGACCTTACGTTTAGTTTTCACTCATAGGAAGTCTGCAGCTGCTTCAGCTTTTGTATTCTTGTATCCTTACTTATGTGACAAGAAGGCTTGATTTACACATTGATCCACGTACAAATATGGCTTAATAAGTATAAGCAATGTGATGCAACAGCAGGGAAGATGATGTTTAGAAATCATCCCAAGGGGCATTAACATATCTGTGTGACATGAGGGGGAATTTACAGCACGCCAGAAATGCAGTCTGTGGATGGCTACAGTTACTGGTCTTGTGGTCATTTAAAAAGTTCTGAGATCAGGACAGAAATATCCTCGTTAATATACCCACTAACACATCCCTGAAGGACAGCGAGGGGGTCCAGTTACAGAAGGGAGCCAGAGCATGGCCAGGCCATCATACCTCAGCAGGACCAACAGGGCTTAATATTTTAATGTAAGCACTGAACAACTGGCTGGAAAGATAAAACTAATCCTTCATAAGCTGAGAGAAAGAGGAGCTCCATGCTGCTGGCCACCCGACTCCGTTCACTTTGTACTGGGCTATTTTTGCTCTGGTAAGAATAGTCCAGGAGAGGCTTCTGTGCTGAGCTGTGCTGAGCTGCTTTCCCATCTTTTCCTTGGCATCCACAGGGGGCGTTTTGGGCAAGTCCACAAGTGCACGGAAATATCGACGGGGCTCAACCTGGCAGCCAAAATCATAAAAGTGAAAGGAGCCAAAGAAAAGGTAACTGCTGGGACCTCTGACCCTGCCCTCCCTGCCAGAGCCAGCACCACTGCCCTGAAACGGCCCAGGAGGGGCAGCTCATCCTTGGGTACCATCAAACACTGCAAAATCTTGGGCTTGGTGTGACTCTTCATCATCTCCTGTATTCATGATGAAACCTCCAATCCCCATGAGATCTCTGGTGTAGCTGTTGTTGGGCTTTATAAATAGTTCTGTTTTGGTGTGTTGAAATTTAAGGAACGTGTTTTGCTCATTTTTTGTCGCTTTGTTATTTTTTTCAGGAGGAAGTTAAAAATGAAATTAACATCATGAACCAGTTAAATCACGTGAATCTGATCCAACTTTATGATGCTTTTGAAGCCAAAAATAATATCACTTTGATCATGGAATAGTAAGTTTAAATGATTTCAGAAATTGTCAGATGTTTGGTCACTAAAACAAATAGGGAATGATAATTCTGAGCTGTGAAGAAAGTGAGTGGTTTCCTGGCCTGAGAGAGAGTTGATCTCACTTTCAGGGTATAGAAACAATATTTTAAAGGTAATTTCTTCAGGTTAAAAGCTTATCAGAACTCTGTCTGACTAATTTTCTCTTCTGTGCAGAATTAAGTTCAATTGTCAGCTCATGTGAAACAGTTTTCAGTTTAAGAAGTTCCATTTAGTAAATTTTGTGGGTTAAGGACTTATTTTCCCATGACTAATAAGATGAGTGAGTAACAGATACTTCAATACTCCCTAAGTAAGTTCTCCAGGTCCCATAGGATCACCAGGTCATGAAGGTTTGGATTTGACATGTATCCTCCCCAAATATTAGTGACAACTTTTACATTTTTGAATTTAGATTGATACCTAATTTCAAGAGGAGTAATTCTCTTGAAGTCACTGAGGCTGTTGATACACTTTATATTGGATGTTTTGTTAGGATCTTCAATTACAGAGCCTATTCCCAAATTGGAAATACCTTGAGCTAAGGTGAGATTTAAGGGTTTTTAATGCTTTTCTATGTCCAAATTTTAGTCTTGATGGTGGGGAATTATTTGACCGGATCACAGATGAAAACTACCATCTGACAGAGCTGGATGCCATCCTGTTCACCAAACAGATCTGTGAAGGAGTCCACTACCTCCACCAGCATTACATTCTCCACTTAGATCTGAAGGTCAGTTGTCTGTGCTCTCTGTGCTTTAGTGGTGCTGGTTGAGGCACCACAGAGTCTCTAATTACTGAGGAGTAATTTCTCATTTCATGGATTCACGTCATAAAGGAATGGACTTAACAGCTACAATGAATGGAGCTTTAGAGATTAATTACTTTTGTCCAATGTCTGTTCTGTAGCTTGCTTGGAGTCACCAGGATTCTGGGCTTTTGCCTTTCTTAAATCAGCAGCTTTTCATTCTCTGTAGCATTAAACAATCCCCTTTTATCATCAATGAAAAAACCCCACCCAAAAACCTTCTTGGCTAGAAATGCCCACAGTCTTCCTTCCATTTACCCTACACCTTTGTAACAGTGTACACATACCTGTTCAATCATCTTCTATAGTTTGTACTTTTTACTACCTGGAATCAACCTGCAGCAAAATTGCAATATTTTCCTAATGGTCCCTTAATAACTGATATTTTTAAGCTGATTTTTTCCTGCTTGTTTATACAGCACCTTACACAAATGACATTAGACCAGGTTGGCTCATAGACAGTTCTGCAGTTTTAATATGTTTGAATCACATCATCCCCCCCATCCCCACCTTGAAAAATATTCTCATTGGAAAAAAAATTGGGTGCACTTATAGATCTCTCTCAAACATTTAACTCAAAATATCCCCTTCTCTTTTTGTAGCCTGAAAACATACTATGTGTAAATCACACAGGAAACCAGATTAAAATTATTGACTTTGGATTAGCAAGGAGGTAAGAAAGTTCAGTTGTGAATTTATTTTAGAAACCAAAACCAAATCAAACTCACAAACCTCTGACATGTTTCTGGTAGTTCTTTGGTGGGGGGTGTGTTTTGATGGCTCTGTAATAATTCTGTGTGAGTGAGCTAAGCATTATGCTTTTGCAGGCATGAGTCTTCTGCTGTGTGCATTAATTATCTAATTACTTTTCCAAATAACATTTCTCGTGGATAAAGCTCTACTCCTGTTCTAATTATCTCACAATTATTCCCCATGTAGAGCTTTTACTCAAGGGACACTGTGAAGGCTCCCAGAGACTTCTTGACTGCAGGGTTTCATGGTGCACGTTCTAATTGTAGAAATTATCTGCTAAACTCTTTAAGTAGCTAAGTTGATTGAAGGAAGAAAAAAAGAAAAAAACACCATGTTTGAGCCGTCCCATGTGAAACAGAAAACCCTCAGAAAAATAAGGACTTTTCTCCATTCTTTTATTTTGCTTGCATGAGTTTAAAGAAAAGCTATGAGAGCATGAATTGCCCTAGAATAAAAAGGAATTATTTCTGTTACTATGACAGTAAGAACAATAACATTTCTCTATTTATTTTCTAAACCCTCTGAGGTTTTTCTTGAGCTAAAAGCTGGTACATTCATGCATATATATATTTATGTGTGTGTTTATACATACCTGTTCAAGGACTTTGTTTCCATAAAACACTTCTGAAAGAAAAAAAATATGTACGTTGGATTTGGGCTTTTGTTTGTTTGGTTTTTAAATTGGGAGGGTAAAGATACAAACTTCTACTGAAGCAGGTTTGCAAATAAAATCCTGCAGGGCAAAGAGATTTAAAAGCAGTGCTTCAGTGGTTTGTTCTGCAGATGTTGCTCCAATGCCACCAGTGCCAATTGTTACTGCTTCGGTTTCGTAACCTTTCCCTGTTAAGCAACAGAACAGAGTCATTTCCCCCTAGATGGGGTCACTCTTACTTGTTATGGAGCCCAAAACATCCTCTTCAGGCCCACCTTAGCAGTTATATTGTGTTCATATCTGTGATGCAGATTTTTACCCTGAGCTGTAGCTGGGTACATCCCACTGGTCAAATGCTCTCCAAATCTTGTATAATCAAAGCTGCTTTCTTTGTTTTATGGATTTTGAGGAACATCTGCTGGAAGGCCTCCTGTGGTGCCTGGCAGAGGCTGAAGCTGCTAGCACTCTTTGGGGGAGCCCTTTGCAGGCTTTAGTGTCCCTGCTGTGATGGAATATTCCCCTGAGGTCCCCCCAGTGCTGCCCTGGCTGCTGGGCACTTGGCTCTGCTCCACTTCCACACTCCCAGAAGCCTTTCCTTGCTCTTTCCTTGCTGAGATGAGCTCCCCAGCTGCTCACTCGTGGCTCTTTCCCGGGACAGGTACAAACCCTGTGAGAAGCTGAAGGTGAATTTCGGGACTCCGGAGTTCCTGGCTCCCGAAGTGGTGAACTACGACTTCGTCTCCTTCCCCACGGACATGTGGAGCGTGGGTGTCATCACCTACATGCTGTGAGTGGCCCTGCCAGGGGTCGTGTGGGGGCTCCAAGGGCCCTGCAGGGCAGGAATGCAGCAGCCACTGAGCCCATCTGGCTGTGACTCCTCCTAATTAATCCTTTAACCCCCCCCCAGTTTTTCATACAGAGGCACCTTGCTGCATGTCCAAACAAATGATCCTTTTGATAAATATGTAAATGTTCTTCTCCCTTATCATCTGATTTGGCAAAGTAAAATGGGTCAGGTCTTTTTTTTTTACTCTGAAAAGTTGCCCAAAATATGTGAGAATTTAAAATTTGATTGTGTTTTTGAGGACTTGAATTAATTTTTAAATTTGTAATCTGAGCATTTTCTAATCTTAGACTTGGTGTGCATCTGCACAGGAGAATTAATACTATCTGTGTTGGGCCATGGGTCTAAGAAATGACCTGTCATGAATAGGGCTAAAACTTTTCTCTGATATCTGGATGGCTTGTCTGTCCAAAGTCTCTACCTTCTGATGAGCTTGTTTTACACCCCAGAGTCTTTCACAGACGCTTTCTGCGAACTGGATAAATTTCTGGTTTAAATTTGTATGTTAGCCAAAACTCAACTGAATGAATAATAAAGGATGGAAGCAATAAATCTGGGTTAGAGACTAACTGTAAAAAGTAATCTATTGTTCAGAATTCTGTTTAATTCAAGCCACATATGGACATGGGCCTCGATTTGGAAAAGCTCTTGAGTCCCTCTAGCTTTCCTAGTTGGGAAAGCACTGAAGGATGTACCTAAATCCTCACTGAATCCATTCCTTGGGGATTTATGAACAGTGCTCCCTGATGTGAGTGAACTGCTAGGGAGTGACATTAAATTCCAACACTTTATTGCCCCAAACTGTTGCCTTATCATTGCAGGGACTGAGAAGTGGAGCCCTCCATAGTTGAGAGCCTTTTCCCTCCATAAAATAACAATGATTATAAAGCAGAGGATTTGTAGAAGGAAAAACATATCTTGCATATGATAACTGCTTTTCTCCCCTCCTTCTCCCCTTCCTTTTTTTAAGGCTCAGTGGCCTGTCCCCATTCCTGGGAGAGACTGATGCAGAGACAATGAATTATGTTGTCAATTGCAGCTGGGATTTTGATGCAGAAGCATTTGAACAGCTCTCGGAGGAAGCCAAAGACTTTATTTCCAGACTACTTGTGAAGGAGAAAAGGTACTTCTGTGTCTGATTGTGAGGACAGTAGCACCAATGATATTAAATTCTTACCAGCCAATTGTTTGGATTGCAGCCAACAATGAGAACTTACTATGTGACATTTTTCTGTGCTGTCTCTGGGCTTGCTGGGCAGTTCCTCAGAGACTCAGAAGCCCCTGTTTTAAAGGAAAGTGTCTGTGTACCCTGACTGAGGAAAGTTGTTTTTCACAGTACCATCAATATAGGCAGAACACAGGAAATCTGGAAGGATTTGTGGTGTAGGAATCTGTCTCTAAAGCTTTTGCTTCTCTGAGCAAAAACTATTTCTATTGTTAGTTTGGACTCTCACAAGCCTTGACACAAATTACAAAAATGCCTCTTGAATACCATGGAGGATAAGTGGAAGCTGCAGCTGTGAAAATGTGCATTGTTCTCTCCTAAAGTGGTCTACAGGCTTTTGGGAGATATTAGAGAGCATCTGGGACTTAACTCTGCTTGTGGCTTCTCATTCTTGGCTCCACTGAGATAAAAAGTGATTGCACATATGAAACAAAGCAGAGAATGAAGATGATACTGATGTCAGATCACAGCTGGGGGGTTGGCTGGGTAGAGAAATTTTTCTCTTGCTGAGTAGTGATACAAAACTAATAAACCCAGGAAATGATGCATACAGTAAAACAGATTGTGTGTTTGAGGGGAATTCAAAGGAGTGCTTAGAATATTAACAACTTCCAGATCATTACCTAAATCAGTTCTAGTACTAATTCCATTTTGAACAATAGGTTCCTATGAAAAGCAAAGAATTAACTGAAATTTAGCATACTGCCAGCAGGGGAGAGCTAAGGATTTTTTTCTCAGACTGTGATGATGATTTGCTGTGAGACTGTAAACTTTGGAGTCTCCTATTTTTCTGTGCCATGGGTTTAGGGTCTCCAGAAGAACACTCTGCCAAGTCTGGTTAGAAGCTATGAGTGAAATGAGTGCATAAGAACAGTCTTGTCAGTGAGTTGCACTAATCAGAGCAGTGAATAGTTGGCCCAGTTGTTCACAAGGTGTGTGGCAGCCCCTGCCCTCCTTTGCCCTGCTGGGACAGGGGGTCTGGCCAGGGTGAGATCTGCAGCCCCCTCTCGAGTGCTGGATCGGGATGAGCAGGCAGGAGTTGTCTTTTCATCACCTCAGTGACAGCTCAGGCAGAGCTCAGGAGCTGGGCATAGGCTTTTGATTTGAAAAAAGGCAAATTAAACTTTTTCCTCAACACCTCTACCTCAAGATTTCTTCTATTACCATATATTTCTCTCAGCTTTTAGGATAGGTGTGGCATTTGGGCCCACTGTTGGATGTCAGGATATAAAGTATGCTTAGCTTGATCCAAGTTTAGGGTGAATTGTGCTTTTTAAATATGAGGCACAGAATGAGCTTGTGCTGTCAGGACAGACAGGTATCACCACAAACGCCATTTTTCTGTTAGCAAAGTTCAGAATTTGCATAATAAAACGATCCATTACCTTGTGAACTTAACCGCAGCTCCAGCGGGGCACTGCGGAGCCGCCAGCAGTCCTTCCTCCCACTCACCCCTCCTGCCGCAGAGGGCAGGGGCTGAGCAGCATTTGCACTCGTGCTCATCCCTTCGAGGCAGTTTCTTTATCACTGATAAAGAGCAGCACAGGGCCCTGAGGAGGGAGCGGAGGGCTGGGTGCTCACGGGATCCCTCCCCCGCAGCTGCCGGATGAGCGCGACGCAGTGTCTGAAGCACGAGTGGCTCAACAACCTCGCCGCCAAGGCCCACAAGTCCAGGCTGCGCCTCAAGTCCCAGCTGCTGCTGCAGAGTTACATGGCCCACAGGAAATGGAAGGTAAATACACACAGGCTGGCAGGGCCTCTTCACAGGGAAAATCAGCACGACAGGCAGAGCCACTCCCTCCTCTTGAGTGAGGGCTCAGGCTTCTTAATTGTAAATATCAGTTGTTGATAGTTGAAATCTGTTTTTACCTGTAAAGGAAGTGGTTTGTCCTGCAGAAGGATATTGCTTCCATTTCTAGCAAGTTTTGTTTCAATTTTCATGCTTTCTAATTGGTGTTTAGAAGTTTTTTACATCTTTCTACACCTTCAGAGGCTTCAGATGCTACTTTTTATTAAATGCTGTTCTCTTTATACTTTTTCCATTGCTAACAGTTGCATTGATCTGTTGTCACTATGGAGTAGGAATACCAGGTAAGGCAGTTTGTGCCTCCCACTGCAAAAAATAGAAGCGTGGGAGAAGAAAAAAAGAGGCTTAAACCCATTGAGAGAACTCTTCAGGATTTTTCTGATAAAGCCAGGCTCCTTCTGAACTAAGTTTTTATCAAGTGATAGGTAATCATTTGTATTTGAGTCTCTACTTGATTATAGATAATTGATCCTAAAAGGTGAACACAGTGACCTTGTTAGAAAGAAGCCTGTGGAACTGTGAGGCAAAGTCAGGACCATTTCCTTCTCTTCTGTCACTGGGGAGTTGCATTTCCTTGCCAAGGAGTTAAACCAGAGGCTTATACTTTATTCAGTCCTGCATTGCAACTGCTTGGTGGCAAACTTCTGCACTTGCATTTTAAAGATGACACAATCTAAAGACCTGTCACTATACAATTCATAATAACACAGAGAACCTCACAGTGCCAGCTGCTGTGCAGGAACCACTGCAACCCACAGGAACTGAGGGTCACCAGAGGGAAATGGATTTACCAGGAAGAAAAATCCCTGTCAGCTGCAGGAAAGTTCCTTTGCCTTGGTTGCACTCATGCTTGGACTATTCTGTTCTGTTCACAGAAACACTTCTATGTGGTGGCTGCTGCTAACAGGCTGAAGAGATTCCAGACTATGTCTGTCAAGCTTGCCTGAGCTGGTGTGAAACCTCCACCACTCCTGGAGCTGGACATGAGGCTGTGGAAGGAGGACTCAGTGTCTCCAGTAATTTCTATCCCTGTCTTATAAGGTTTTGGGACTCTCTTCCTCAGTTATTCTGTGTGTTAGTGCTACGGTTCCAGAAGTGCCTTAAGGAAGAGGCACAAGGTTTCTAAAAGCAGAAGCTTCTTTATTTGTTTTTACAAGTTTTTAGGTGTTCTATAAAGTGGTGGAAAAACATGGCTGTTACTGGGGCTGACTTCTTGCTGAAGGCTTTGATTCTGCAGAGTATTGTTGATGTGTTTATAGCAGAGAACCCCTGGCAGTTTTCTGGTCTCTCACAGCAAGCCTGGTATCTCTAAAAGATTTTCTTCCTGCCTGATGTATATGTTACCAGCTTTAGAGAACTGCCACACAGTGGCACAACTTGTCCCTCAGGTGTTTGTTGCTTAAAAGATACAGACATCATTTTCTTCTGTATTTCTTTCCAAAAGGTAATTTCCCCACACCATGAAGATGCTTTAGTGCAACTCCAGCTTGGATGGTTTTGGTTTGTTGGTTTGGTTTTTATTCTACTCTCTCCTTTAAAAAATAGTCACTGCATAGTTAGGAACTATGAGGAGCCCTCGTTTGAAGCAACTTAAGTCAGTCCATTGCTGCTGGTTTTTATGGCAAGTTGAATTGAGCTGAACTGATTGAACTTCTGGAAAGAGAATGAATATGCCATGAATACAAATCACCTAATGACTGTTGAGTCTATGCAAAAAGATCTCATGTTGTAGAGGAAAGAGGAGGTTTCCAGAGTCTTTTTACGTTTTTCTAACTTGCAAGTGCTTTTCACTGTCTGTGACTGCAGCACTTAGGTTGCTAAGTTTTGGGTTGAGGATTGTTTCTCCTCTCTGGAAATTTTAATGAAGTCTGAGAAGCTGGTATGGTGTGACATACAAAACAGGTTCATTTCTAATAGATCCAGTGACAGGGAAACACAGTGTTGCCAGACTCTGCCTTTAGTCCAGTTAGGAGGTTGAAGCCCTTTTTTCCCCCCTCACTTTGCTCTTGAACATTAAACCTTTTCTTCACAATATTAACTTATTTTGGATTTTAAACTCTTTTCTTATGTGTTGAGTGGGAGCCACTTACAGTCTCTCAGAAAGAAGTATAACACTATTTATTAAACCTGTGATTTCCTCTTCTGGATTCTGCAAAACTCAGTGTGAACTGGTCGGCTACTTAGGAAAAATGGAAACTAATACTACTAAAAGTATCTTTCCAGCAGAAGCTACTTTATGGACTTTCACATCCCGTGAATCTGCAGAAGTGTTGGTTGCTAATGATGAGGTTTGTAAGACTGGCTTACCCTAGGCTAGCTATTTTTTCCACTCAAGTGCTTCTCACTTTGCATAGTCCTGACTTCTGCAGCATTTCCAGAATTGGGACAGAGAAGAATCTTGACAATTTATCACCTTCTATGAAGGCCCACTTTTGTTCATGTTTTCCTTCCACAGTGTTTCTGCATGCTGAATGTCATTGTATTCATTGGTCTGTATATTTCTGAATTAATACTAATAAATTTCATGAAAGCGGAACAAGCCTATTCATCAACTTTGGTTTAAGCCCCCCTGCCAGACCAACCTGAAAGCATTTCTGGGAGGTCCAGAGATAGAGCCCAGGCAGAAAACATGCAAGAGGAATGGAACAAAGACCTCTAAGCTTATGACTGTGAGACAACCCTGTTACCCAGTCAACATCCTTTTCCCCTGGATATCTTCCTTCACAAGGCACAGGCATCTCCTCCATGTTTTTTGTTTTGCATTCCAAGTACATGTGCCAAGAACATGATGTCATAATACAAAGCTTTTCCTTCCAGTACTTTTATTGTTTCTTGGAATATTTGGAACCCCTTACAAAAGCATAAGAGACTTCATTCCTATACACATGAAAATAAGTCAAATTTAGTGACTAAACAATATTTATTTAAAAAACTCTAAAAAATAAGGCTTCATTTCTCTGCTCTTTGCAGTTTAACAAGGCACTCTTAGTCCCCTTCACTGACTGCTTCCAGCCAGGGGCCCAAGGGCCTGTAACATATAACTTATTTACACCTGAAGGAGCATTAGAATGTTACCTGCTTCTTGCAGCTAGACAATGAAGCTCTTCTACCACTCAATGCCACAGCCTGTGAGTAGTCACACAGGCTTCCTGTAAAATCCCATCAATCTGTGGTGTCATTTATTGAAAATAACATTCTTAAATACTTAAAACCTAAATAAAATCAGCTGTTTGCCAGGCAGCTATCACTCATATGCTACTGGATCTCTTGTTAGAGCAGAGGGAGAGTTAAAATTAAGAGCAAGCAGCAGTTACATTACTGGGTGGCACTAGAGAGTCAGTACTCCTTGTCTCTTGTGCCTTAGCAGCCTTTTCCAGGATCTTCTTTTTCCATTCTTCATAGTCCTGATTTGTTTCAGTCTTTGGCCGTTTACATGGCATCTCCTCCTCCTCTCCAGAGCCTATGAGGGAACAAGAAAGCCCATGAGAGGCCACTGTGGGCAACGTGCTGCTGGGGTAACAGGCAGTGAGCAAATACAGACACCAGGAGGGTGCAGCCCCTGTGGTTCCTCATCCTGTGGTCACTGCTCCCCTCACCTCTTCACCTCTGTGTCTGAACACAACAGCTGTCCTTAATTCTGCTAGGGCTACTCAGTAGAACTGCACTGTCCTGCTGCCAGGCTCTCTGTGATTCCACAGCCAGTGGTTTGCAGGATGGACACAGCTCTGAGCTGCAGCATCCTGGCCCATCACACAGCTGAAACACTGAGCAGCAGCAAAGCTCAGAACTGCTCCAGTCAGGTCATTCCCATTCACAGCTAAACACAACTTACCATCTTCCTGCTCACACTGCTCCAGGGTGCTCTGCAAGCTGTCAGGTGTCTCTGCAGCCAGTGGAACGTCTTCTAAAAAAACAAGTTGCTTTGCTGTTGAATGTTATTTGGGGCTTCCAAGGGTGGCTTAAATGTAATTCTTTGACAGCAGTGCCACCTTCCACTGTTGTCCAGTCAGAGCAGTTCCCACAATGCTCAAGCTACAAGAGGTGCCAGCACTTCAAGTATGGTATGGACTGTAACTGGCTGTTTTAATTAGCAGGCTGCTAATTGGCAGCAAGCTGCTGCTGCAGTGGTAACCACAATGATCCACCATGTTCATTGCCCCAAACCACACTGCCACCCTTCTAGGTAACTCAGGCAGGATTATCAGTTGTTTCTTTCCCTTCTATTCCATTCCCACAGTTTTTATAGATAACCACAAGATGCAGGGGGCTGCCCAGGTACACAGATGCACACTCTGCCCTGAATTTACATGGAAATTCCCAGTTGCCTTCAGTTGCTTTAGTGCTGGGGTAATGTTTGGGCTTTTATAGGGCACACACCTAGGAAAAAGTAGCAGTTTCTGGGTTATATTCAGGCAGAATGTTGCAGAAAACATCAGGGTATGAAGACACAGTGAGACAGGATAACTTTCAGTGGGAAAGTAAGAATGAAAGCCTGGGAAAGGAAAAAGGAGAAAGAGGAAGCAGCAGAAATACATGGACACTAGGGCACAGATGGGATTTCAGGCTTTCTCCCCACAAAAAGGAGCAGAGAGAGCTGCAGGCTCAACAACAGGCAAGAAATATTCCTGACATCTGCCCAATGTACGAGAGGTGGTGCCAGGAAATGGCTGAGTTGGTACCAGAACAGCAAGGCTTGTTAATCTTGCAGTGGGGGAAAGGAAAGCACAGGAGTGAGTCAGCCTGAGGAAGATGTTTGTGGCAATTTGTGTGTCAGGTTGCCATGTTAACAGGATGCAGAAACCAAGCAAGAGGGAGGAATCCAAGATAGGTCAGGTAGTATGGGAGAAGCAAGAAATAAATTGCAGCAGCAGAGACTGCAAAGAACAGTGAGCATTTGAGAAGAGAGGAAAATATTATTTCTGTCCTTGCTAAGCTATCACGACTTCTCCAGAAGCAAGGACTGTGAGTGGGAACTGGGCTGCAGGAAACATGTTGGAGTGGAGGGGCAGATTTGGCTGGAAGTGATCAGAGTGAAATCAGCAGTGGAACAGGATGGGGCACTGTGAGGCCAGGGGATGGGTGTGCTGTCTCACAGGGACAATGCCAAGAACTTACTGCTCAGTTGCTGGCTGATCTTCTCCAGCTGATTGCACAGCCGGTCAAATATTGCTTTTTTCACTCCAGATGTAGCCAACAGTTTAGTTCTGTCCACTTTTAGCTTCAAACACCTACAAGAGAAAGTTGTTATTGCTGCAAAATCAACACTCCAACTATCACTTAGGTGAGATGATTACTGTACCAACACCACCTGTGAGAATGAGGAAGGCAGGCCTGACTTTTTGTCCTACCTATCCCTGTCTCTCTCAGAAACAAATCTGCTCAAAAACCAGACCCCTACACTACTCAGTCAATGCAACTCAGCTGAAACTCAGCGTGAGTCCAAGTTACATAAGGACTTGTATTAGGAAAAGGTCACTTTTCAGATTTTCAGGGAACCAGGACAAAATGCCACTACAGCAAAAAGCTGAATGTGACTCTGTGTCAAGAGAGCTCTTGTCAGGAGCTGTGCAACGATAAAGCACCTGTGCTGCTGAGTAAGACTGCCACAAGCTGTAATGCTGAGGGAGGAAGATCTTGGCATACCAGCAAATTCTTCCCCAGTGCTGGCTGAGTCACACAGCTCCCTTAGCTGAAATGGGCCTACAGCTATCAGAGCCATCTCCCAGAGGCTACAGCACCCTCAGGATGTGATGCTGTAGGGCTTAGGGGCTTTCCTTCTTCAGAGTGGCTGCTCAGAAGCCCTTCTTGCACCTTGAGCAGTATTTCACCAAAAGCCATGTAAGCTTTTGCTTTGTGCAGTGCACACTGAAGACTTCACTCTGAGGAAAGGCCTGGTTTGCTACAGCTGTCTCTATTTCCAGGAGCTGGGCAGCAGGAGCTTAGCAGGCAGCTAAGCAAGACCCTGAAAGCACAAGCTGATGACACTGGCTGGTGTCTCAGCAGGCCTTTCAGCCTCCAGGAGCTCTCCCAGGCCACACTCACCTGCATGCAGTGCACAGTGCAGCTGCTGTGAACAGGGGTTGGGAGAAATCCAGGTCCCCTCGCTGTGCTTCGGAGAGGCTGGACTCGTACCTGAGAACAGCAAGTGGTAATTGGACACTGCAGGTGCCTCCCAGGAAGCTGCTGAAATCCATCTGTCACCTGGCACTCAGCAGCTGAGCAGCTCTGCTGCACCACCTGGGCCTCTGCAACCCAGCCTGCTACTGGCTGAGAGGAGCAAAAGAGGGGAGGGAAAAGAAGGGGGTTGAGATGACCTCCTCTTCTGGAATTATTTTAAACTGGGGATCTGGATTAAGAAAAATCTACTTCTTGTGCTCCTGATCCACACAGCACTTTTAGCCCTTCCCAGCATCTTAAAATTTACAATGAGATGCTTTGCACAAATCCATCCTACAAAAGACAGAACTACAATTTCTTTGATTCCTGTAATATGTCTGGTACAGAGAGGAAGGCTGAAATATGGAAGATGACAGAGTGGATGTGCAGCACCGAAAAATGTCCTTTTTATTGTCCACCTGCCCCAGACCACGTTTCTCCAGTTTGTATTAAGCACCAACCAAGCAAGCACAGCCTTTGTGCACTGACCTAACAGCACTTAAACATGTGCTATCAGGGTGACAGCACTGCAGAACAGAGCTCTTCAGGGACTGCTCTGCTTAAAGCAGGTGATACAGAATGGAAAATTCAGTTAACTCTGCTCAATCTCCACTGAACTGTTCTACCTCTTGGTTTTACAGGTAGAGTGATGTGCATTTTAAGGGATCTGTATCCCCAAAAGGGAGGATTTATTTCTACTGAGCATTACTTCTGAGCTGTGCCACAATCAGCAGTCAAATGGACAACAGTGTGATGCTAGGGGCAAGTACAGGGATTAAGTCCTATATTTTTCCATTATTCCCAGCTGAAAAATTCAGAGTTGGGCAATGACTTGCTGAGATTCACAGAACAATTCTTTCTAACAGGTATTCTAGAAAGTGGCCCAGCTCATGGTTGGATTATCAGTGCTAAGAACTCACCTCATTGCTCCAATCAGGAGATATGTGGCCCTTCCAAACATCAAGCTCTTTACACATCTAAAGACCAGAGAACCTTACTTGTGGTTCCCAGTGTGCTCAGGAGAGGTTCCTCACCTCTGCAGGATTTCTGAAGCCATGTTCACTGCCTCTGAGCAGCCAAACTGCACAGCCAGGTCTCTCATCCCCAGCCTTTGGTTCACCTCCAGCAAACACTCCAAAGACTTCATGGAGCTCTGGTAGGTGGTCTTGTTCAAACCAGAGAGTTTAACACAATAGCTCTGTCAAAAAGACAAAGACAAGCCCCAAGAAGTAGCAAGATTCCTTCCTGACATCTTAATCAGGCAACCAGCACAACACCATAAAGCTCAGTTGCTACATTAAACAAATTTGAACAATGAATAATGTATGTTTTGACTGCACACAGAAAGATTAACATCAGGAATGCCACATCTTTTAATGCACTGATATTTTTAGACCGTTTCACTGCAAGTGAGGTTTGACATTTCCATATATGACATGGTCCCTTTATCCCAAGGCAGTTACTGACAAAATTACCAAAATCGGGGTTGAAGACATGAGCAACACCTTCATGGGGTCAGGTCCAATTAAATTCTCCTCTGCTGTAAATGGACAATCACGAATATGTCACACCAGGCATTATTTTGACAGCTCAGTGCTATTCACCTGGCACATTTACAGACAGAGGTTTACAGGTGCCCCTACAGTGAGAGATTTCTTGGAGCAACTGCTCTCTTCCCACAGTAAAAAGGACAGATCTTAAATTCAATATCCTTGTTGGTAACTTATTTCTTAATTTCAACTCTTGCATAAGTTTAAATTATACCAAAGCAAGCTCAATTTGTGAAGGGACTATGACAGCGATCTCAAAGCTCGCTGTTTCAAACGGAACAGTGAAAGATCTAACACAGCAAACTGCGGCATTTAGGGCAAAGTTAGTTATTACACGCCACTGCTGCTCCCAACACGCACTCCAGAACAATGGTTTTGTGGAGTCAGGCAGAATGCAGCGCCAGCCAAGGCACACACTCTGTCTTACTTTGTCAACGGGCCGCCTCATGAAACTCGCCGCCAGGTCCAGGCACATCACGGCCCCGCTTGTCGCCGTCATCTGAGCCATTAACCCCGTGCATTTCACCTGGGACAGCCGCAGATACTCCTCAGCTTTCCTGCAAAACACCCCGAACACAAAGCCCTCGTCAGGGCCACGGCTACAGGACAGTCATTATGTCCCACGGACTCGACCCCAGGCCCGGCTACGGCACGGCCGCAGTGCCCGGGGTGCCGGCGATGTGGGGCGGCAGCAGCTCCGCCCTGAGGGGCGGCCGTGGCTGCTCCACTGCGGGCCCGGGGCCTCCACCGCAGCCGCCCGACACAGCGCGGGCACGGCTGCTCCGGGCAGTCAGCGCGGGGCAGAGCCGGGCC
>VZRX01000492.1:2314-43945 GCA_013398075.1 Notiomystis cincta | reverse complement strand
CGGTCCGGCCCGGGCGGGGCTGGGGTGCGGGCTGGGCCCGCTGTGTCGGGGCAGCGCTGCCCGCGGCCGGGGCCGGGTCCCCGCCTCGCTGCCTTCGGCCCCTTTGCTCGTAGGGTCGCGGGGAAGGCGGTGTTTTTATCGGGGAAACGCGGCCGAACCGGCGGTCGGTTTCGGTCTGTCCTGCCGTGCTGCCCCCGTGCTAAACTCGGGCTTGTGTCGCTGCTGGGGCCGTGCACGCGTGCCGAGCTTGTCCGCCTTGCAGCCTGCGCTCCGCTCTCGCCGAGACTGCTGTCCTAGGCTTCCCGAGTAAACTTCCTTTCTTTTCCGGCAGGAGAGGGGGCTGTGCCTTGGTGGGCGAGCTCGTTAGCGCTCTTTGCCGCAGATGTTGGTGTTTGTTAGAGGCAGGGACGCGGCGAGGTGAGGCTCAGCCTCTTCCCTCAGGCACTTAGCGATAGCACAAGAGGGCACGGTCTTAAGACTTGCCGGGGAGATTTAGGTTGGACATTGGAAGGAGTTTATTCATAAAACGGGTGATTAGACCTTGGAATGGACCGCCCAGGGAGGCGGTGGAGTCGTGGGCCCTGGAGGTGTTTAAGGAACTGGACACTGGACATGGCACTGGGTACCGTGGTCTGGTTGACAAGGTGGTGTTTGGCCACAGGTTGGACTCGATCTCAGAAGTCCTTTCCAACCTCATTCATTCTCTGAAACCTGAAATTTCCACATAGAAACAGTGCATGCTGAGAAATGCTTTTCAATCTTCAATGAAAATAAGGGGGCAATCAAGTTTTCCGTAAAACACGAAGGTCATTATTGTGTCTTCAGTGGTGTGTAATATTCAATAAAATTTTAAGCAGCACTTGCTGTAACCACCACCATGTGTAATTAGCCTAAGTGTGAGGTATAAACAGTACTAACAGTATATAGATAGTGAGGCAGCAAATAACTGCTTTATAGAGAAGAGGTTACACTGTTCTTAGGCTTTTGGAACAGACTTTCTTTTTAAAGTTACATGTATGTTGATGTCTGTATCTTCGGGGGTGGGCAAAGCCTGTAGTGTCACTTGAAAGAGGAATGTTAAATACTGCATTGGGTGATGAGGAATGCTAAATCTGTATAGCCACCAGTCTCTGTTCTCCACACAAATATTTTGTGATAGTCATTAATTCATAAACGAAACTCCTCTTCTCTGCCTGTCATTTCCATGGGAACTGGACAGAGACTTGTCTGGTCTCGTGGCTTCTTCCTAAGAATAGCTGTCGTCAGGTGATTCAGGAAAAATAAAGTTACAGATGTTGAACATGGGTTAATCACAGGTGTTAAACATGGGATAATTCCCTCTACCCAATTAGACTCCCCTGTGATTTCCCATGAGCTGGCTTTAAACCTTGAAGCTGAATGCTTAAGTACCTTTAACATGCTTTGTTTTAAGAGGGCTCTGGCTGCTTTTGATCATACCCTGAAAAAAAAGTCAGTGTCTTCAATGCTTAATAGTGTCTTGTGGCTTCCTGTGGCAGTAAGTACCAGTTTGAACATGTGAAAAATGCTTTCATCTCTCTGGTTTATCTCTGAGCTCCTATGCTGTGAGATGTAATAGAAGTTCTGGAGCCTACAGTGTTGCAGAGAAATGCTTCCTGTATGGTACCAAATGTTTTTTGTTGTTTTTTTTTTCCCTTGTAATTCCCTCAGTATGTTACCAGCAGTGCCCTGTGTGCAGCCAGGCTGTAGCTCACCCATCCTCTCTCTTGGGCAGCAGTAATTTGAAATGTCTCAGCAGTGATGTGTTGGCAGGTATCTTTATAACATCCAGCTGGGAGGAGGCAGGAACACCTCCTTGGGTAAATCTCGTTTGTTGTGGTTTTCAGTACAGGCATGTGAGCAAACAGAAGGAAGTGCCCTGTGGAATAGGCTGTAAGCACATCAGTTATCTGAAGAAAAGGACTTTTGGAGATTAGATGGAAATGCACTTTAGAGTGGAGTAGTAAAATAATTACTCGTTATTACTTATGCTCTGCATGCAGCCTAAGACACCTGTGTGTCACAGTGTGAGCTTTTGGGCTTGACAAGCTCCCTTGAACTCTGCTCTCTTTCACTACTGTGTCATTCTTGAGTACTGCAAGGTACCAGGTTTTGAAGTGAAATAAGTCAGCGCATCAGTTATTATTTTGGGCTGTCTCTAGAGTGCAGCTCAGTGTCAAATACAGAACTAAAAATGAATCTCATGGAACTGAGTGTTAGAAAAAGAGTAAATCTTACACAATAAGTGCAATGTTTGATTTGTATGTTCAGGAGTAATTGGTGTTATGAGGATAGGCATGAGCCAGAATAACGTTTGCTGCTGCTGCAGTAATACACTTCCCTAATGGTTATCTGCAGTATAATTTGTATTAACTACTCTGATCAGCTGGTTTAGAGCTTGTTTGGGTTTTAAAAAAATATTTGCCGAGGCAACTTACACTTTAGTAGCTCACAGTTTAGTTTTTATTAAAAAAAAAAAGCTAAAGAAATTAAACCTGAAAGGAACAAAAAAGGCACACGAAAACCTCAAAAACCCACAGTTTTCCTCACCCCTCTCCTCCAAAATCATCTCCTGTGAGTTTTGAGTTCCATAATTTTCACGTGGTAACTTATGCTAGCCCTGTCTTCAAAGCCAGCAGAAGGTTTTTGTCTCTCCTGCAGAAAGTGCTGGTGCAGCTGGGAGAGCAGCTCTCTGTCCCTGCTCCACTGCTCACTTGCTTCCTCATTGCTTCAGAGGGAAAAACGAGTAAAGCAGAAAACTCTTCACATCAACTCTCCTTTTTTTCTTCAACATTTGCAGTGTATCTGGTGTGGGTAAAGGTCAGACATTTCTAAAGCCTAAATAGCTGTATAATTGCTGTAAACTGCTTCTCTTGTGTCCAGGCAGGGCTTTGTGCCTTACTGTCCATGTCGTTAAAAGGCACGATGTTCTGTGCCTCAGTTAGAGACTACTGCTGCTTTTGCCCAGGGTCAAAGGATCTTCCACTTCAAAAGCTGATGTTCAAGATTGTTTTTGTAGATGGGCCTAGGACTCCACAGTTGCTTTTTTAATAAAATGACGCTTGAAAATACCATCTTATGTTACCAGGTTGGTAATTTAAGTGGAAGTTACAGAACATGAACAGCTTTATTCAACATGGAATCTGACAGAACTGTGTTCTGAATCAGTGTGTGCCCTGCTGGATGTCACTGGTAGGCTTTTGCTGTGTGTTCTCTTTCCTTCACTTGCCTTTTGTCAGCACATCCTCAAACTTAAGGCCCGTGTTAGTAGGATGTGTGTGTCTTCATGTGATCTTGTGTATCACTTGATAATCACCGGGTTGTGTTGGGGACCCCCTGTGGTTCTGAAGCTGAAAGTAGCTTGCCTTCTGAAGCTGGAAGAGAAGGGTGAGTTGATAAATATTCAGACTTTGAAAAGTAAGAAAGAGTTGGAGCTTGTTTAGTAGTGCTGCTGTTAAGATGTTTGCTATTCTTACAGATGTAAAGCTGCTACAAACAACCCTTCAGGTAAAACAACTGCTCTTGTTGAATGCTTTTGCCAGTAGTGTAGGTTATTTTGCTACCCATGCCACTCTAAAATGCCAGTTGTCTTTTTTTCAGACATGTAGTGCCCTTGTACTAAAGGCATCTTTGTTTAGACTGGTCACCTTCTCAGTCTTCAAATCAGCACAGATACAAATTGAATTTTCCTCTTTCTTAATTCTCCATATTTTGAAGAGATACTGAAGAAATAGATTCATATCTTGTGTTAACGTGAAAGTGTTCTGTTGCTGAATTCAGTGCTTAGTCCCAGCGTTGAATACAGTGTGGGACCTGCCTGTTCAAATTTAGATCAGAAATGGATGTATTCTCTGTCTTCTGTTAGTGCAGACGGAGTAAAGCTGATGCTATAAATGAATAAAACTCCAGTTTCCCCCAGCTGCTGCTAGTTTGCAGTGGTTAAAGCTCTGTAAGAAAATAGAGGTGTCATGGAAAGTGTAGTCCCAAACTTGTAGTCACAGTGCTATAAGCAGCCTGTTTGCACACCAAAAGTTTGGAAACCAATGCACATGGACTCAGCCAAATAGTTCTTGGGGTTGGAGCAAATAAGTGTATGTTTCAATAACTGCTTTGGCTTGGCATTGCTGTTAAAAGCCTCCTTTTTGCAGCCCTGCTGCAAAAGGTTTTAGGCTGAACTAGGTGAATAGTAATCTATTAATCAGCTGGGTTTGTTTTACAGCTTATTTGATGGTTTACAGCCTAAACCGCTCTCCCAGCACTCTCTGGCTCTGAACAGCTGGGGAGGGAAGAGCAGGACTGGTAGCTGTGTAAACTTAATGCCCATTAGGAGAAGGGGGCTTAGGAAGTTGTGGTCAGTGTTAGCATTGCTGCACTGTTCCTAGCTGTGCTTTGATAGAGATTTGATGTGGTCAGAGCATATGGCATTCAGCTCAGCAGTGATTTATTTTCTCTAAAGCACTGGTGTGGTGGGTTCAGGGGACTGTGCAGTGTAACCAGCATTCTGGCAGAGACATAATTCAGCAAGTCTGTTATGTGATGTTCTGATATTGATTACTGCACACTAGTCCCAGCACTGTCATTTTATGTTCCTTAAAAGTCTGATCTGCCACTGAATAATTAAAGCTTAGCAATTACAGCAAACTTCTGCTGGCAGAACATACTTGTTTCACAGTTTGAGCTTGTCTAAGGGTTCGTAGCTATTGAATTGCCTGGCAAATAGGATCATCTAGTTGTGGTTGCTGCTTTTTCCTTATGCTTAAATAATTTTTGAAGACCTGCACATTGATTAGTTATATATAGAGAGTGCTTTAGAAGAGGTGTAGTCACTCTAATTAGCAGAGATGGCTTTTTCTGTTGACTACATACACTTCTTAATTAGCTATTGTGCATAGTTGGAATATTACTGAGGCACACAGAGTCGCAGAAGTGTTGGTTGGAAGGAACCTTTTTCTCATATAATGTCCTTGAAGTAGGTTTGCCACCAGTGTTGGATCAGATCAGCTTTGGTTTTGTCCAGCTGGGGTGATTGAGAAGCTTCAAGAGCAGAGTTTCATTAGGGCATGATCAAGGCAAGAAGAGCATTGCAGAGCACTCTGTTTTCTGTATGTGGAAAAGGATAGTGGGGAGATTTCAACTGCAGAACAAGAACCCAATTAAATATGTGAAATAACAGGGATATGAAGTGCTCTTTAACATTAAATCGGTGTTAAACTAAAACTTCTGTTTTAATGAAGGCCTCAATTTTAATCTCAGTCCTCAACAAATAACTCTGGGGACTTCATGCATGGGGCATGTGGGAGTTGGTACTGAAGATAGAGTTTTTAAAAACATTAGGGTGATGTAATTCATGGCCTTCCAGCTTGTTTCTGAAATGCACTTAAAAGAAGGAGACCAGGGACCTTCTGAGTACAGTGGATGAAGGGAACAAATATAAATAACTGAGAATTTACTGAAGCTGAAGGCTCAGAGAACCTGCTGTGCAAATCACTGTGTGCTTGGTATTTGTCAAGACTAGAGAAGATGTAGCTGAGATACCACATCAGTGCTCTTATCTCCCACAGTATTTCAGAGGGGCCACCTGAAAACAGACTTGTAGATTGAGAGAAATGGAGATGCTCTAATGAGGTGTTGAAGGCTGATCCTGAACAAGGTGCATGGCAGGGTTTCCTTGTCAAGTCTTAGGAGGAAGGCTGGGTGCAGGTGGGGGCAGCAGTGGGGGTTCTTATCTATGTAAATTTGGACATCTTAGGAAATAACTTAAAGATGCTTGTAGAAACTCATCTCATTATTATGGTAGAGGGAAGGGAGCAGCAGCAGTAGGAGAAGGTCTGTTATAGCTGGGTTGAGGGGAAATGTAAGGATGTAATCAATGGATTTATTTAATATTTTAAGAAAATGCGGTAGAAACCTTGGGAAGTCAAAAGATGGTGAAAGCTTCAGTTGAAGGTTTACAATGTGCCTCTCTGAGGGGAAGCAAGAGAGTCTCTCTTGCAAGGTGACTGGGACAAGGAGACATGAAGAGCTGTTGCTTCTCTTAAGCTTTCTGTTCCCATCTGCAAGTAGCTTCTCCCTTCCAGAATGCACGAACTGTACTTTGTGCCTTGCTTATCTGAAACTCGTCCTGGATGGATTGGTGTGGCTCAGATGGCAGCTGAGAACTTGTGAGCACAGAAAGCATCTCTGCAGTTGCAGTGTGTGGTCTGGGCACTGCTTTGAAGCTCTGGACAGAAGTAACAGCAGTGCTTCCTCTCAGCATAGTTGTGTCTCGGCATTCTCCTGGAGCTTCTCTTCCCAGACACTTGCACTGGATTCTTGACCTCTGAATGTTGGAAAGGAAAAGGTGACCCTGCTCTGTCCCTATGGATTTGCTCTCCAAGAAGCAGTGGTGCTCACAGGATACCTGTAACCTCCCCTCAGGTTTTTGTCGGGCACTTGAACTTTCTCCCTTATGTGTCACACAACTATTTCTGACAACTCTTGAGTGGTCACATTAGAATGTCACTTGCAGTGCATTCTAAAATGTGGGAATCCAGTCTTAGTCATGTCATAAACAGCTTCATAAAAACAATCAAATTCAGTTTTGTTTGGTTTCTTTTTTCCTCCAGCCAGCAACACAGCAATCTCCTCAGGATGAACAGGAAAAACTCCTGGATGAAGCCATTCAGGCTGTGAAGGTGCAGTCATTCCAGATGAAGAGATGCTTGGTAAGAATGTGACTTTAAAATGCAATGAAGCTTCTTGTCTGCTAGGAATAAAACAGTAAATCAATGTCAATCTCTAATGCTGTGAGGAAAATTAACCCTTTATGTGTCTTTGTACCGGAGGCTTTTCCAATAAAGGAGGCAGCTGCTCACTGAGAGTGAGCCTTGGGCATTCTTTGAATGTGCCTTCCTGATTTTGCTCCAGTATTTGACAAGTTAAGGATGTACCTTTATAATTTATGTGCTCACATTTAAATAAACCTAGGCTGAACTTTATTATGAGATTATTGTTTATGTCCACTATTCTGTTGTGTTTTTCATGTAGCCTTTTCTTGGTGTGATGTCAGGCTGGGAGGCTGCTGATGAATTACCTGCTGCACAGGATCGATTTTGTAGTGATTAACTGTAGATGGATGTGTGAATTCTTCTGTGCCTGGAAAACACCCCTGGCTAGTGTTGTGCTGAGATTTTTATCTGGGAATTGTAGCCAATTCAAGCAGATTATGTAATCTCACGTAGCTTTCTTGGATTTGAGAAGCCTCTGTTTTTATTTGGAGAAACTGCTTAAACTTAAATATTCCCATATGTTTTCATATGGTTAGCCAAGCTAACTTCGTTTGCAGCCAAATGACAGCAGCAAGAAGTGTAACACCTCTTCCAGTTTTGTACTTAGTGGAATGCTTTGGAAATCTTTAAGTAGCTACAGCTGCACTTTTCACTGTTATCTGAGATGAAGTGACAGTATAAATATGCTAAGTGGATCACACTAGCAATTCTTTTTGTTCTCCCTCAAAACTTACTGCCACAGCTTATGATGGGTTGCTCAAGTCTGTATAGGTGATAGATGAGAGGTCTGTGGTTGTATCCTGTGATGCCAGGTGATTAAATGCATCAGAAGTGTAAGTTAGATGCAGTCTAGTAAGTGGTGGCTTTCAGTGAGGTGTTTTTTGTGGGTGAGAAGTAGGGGAAGGTGTTGATGGCAGTGTCTTGTCTGTCTCTTAGGGGTTTCTAGGAGATCTTTGAGATCTGAGCAAAACAACAGACCAGATTTGGAGGAGGGGAACCTGTTCTCTTTTGCTTGCTGGGTGTAGAATCTTAGTATTGGGTGGAGATTGCTGCATAAGCAGAATGATTTTATATTTTTCTACCATTAGTATTGCAGTTTATTACTGTAGCTCTGTCTTCAGATGCATCTTCTTACCACGTTCAGGTGAAGTGTTCACTTAGCATGGGTGGTGTAGTATAACCTAGGTACTAATTCACTTGATTTTTTTTTTTATAGATGAAATCCTGTAGTTGCCTGGTGTCATTTCTAACAGACTTCTCTCTTTCTTCCTCTGCAGGACAAGAACAAGCTCATGGATGCTCTGAAACATGCTTCCAACATGCTTGGGGAGCTGCGGACTTCTATGTTGTCTCCAAAGAGCTATTATGAGCTCTGTATCCTTTCAAGAGGAAAGTAATAGTTGAAATGTTGAATTTGGAATAGGATGATCATCTGCTCTTTTTGGCACAATGGTGTCTTGTGTCAGATATTTATTAGCACTTTTCTCTTCAGTACTCAGTTACGTGTATATATTATAGGAGGATATACACTTTGCTCACTGTGTAAGTTCATTTTTTCTCTCTGGTATAAAGCAAGTCTTTATTGTCTTTCCTGTCTTCCTCTGGAAGCTTCAGGAGTCTAGTTCTAAAAAAAAAATCAGCTCTGTAAAACAACTCTTTTATTCCCAGTTTTATTCCCTTTTCTAATATGCTAAAAATTGACTAATGGTTTGGAGTTAATTTTGCACATTTATTTATCCCAATTGTGATTACTGGTTCAGAAGTATTGCCTGCTTGACCATGTTTGTATTTGGTACAGCATCTTTCTTCCTGAGTGTGAAAGAGGAAATTACTATGAAAATACTTTGTAGACATTCTAACTTAACATCCTTAACTATGAGAAAAAGACATGGCAATTTCTGATGAGCTACACTACTTGGAAGTCTACCTGACAGATGAATTTGCCAAAGGCAGGAAAGTGGCAGACCTTTATGAGCTTGTACAGTATGCTGGAAATATCATTCCAAGACTGTAAGTGTGTGTCTGTTGATGTCTGGCTTTGTTTAGTTCTTCTTTTTTAAACTGGTGAATAGCTGTCCAGCTCTGGGTTCAGACAATGACTGGCTTCTCAGTCAGTTTCCAATGGTCAGTAGTATTTCTGCTTATTTTAAGAGTGGATTACTCTGAAGCTTCTGAGATTAGGCCAAGAGTGCAGCTGCAGAAGGTCAGTTTTTCCTGTCAGGGTGTTAATTTTGCACATGACCAAGATGAAAGCATTTTAATCTTGGAATGAAGTTGGCTTTTAGGTAAAGAGGTGGTCAGTGGAAGATTAACCAAGTACCACACTCTGATGGGGGATATTGATTATGTCTTTGTTAATTGTTTCTCTTACATGAGGGTCTAGCTCTTACCTTCTCCCACACAATAACCTTCATAACCTTCTGCCTTTCAGAGAATAAGTATGAGAGAGAAGATGAAAGTTTGTGTCTTTACTCTTGGAGTCTTTGTGTTTCTGAATTTTTTTTTTTTTCAGAGAGATAGCTTGCCAGAAATGATACTGAAGGCCTGTAAGGCTTATCTTTAAATATGTGACTGTTGGGCTGCAGTACATCTTTGACATGGTCAGTCATAGGGTTTAGGTTTTGCTTGGTGCTGAAGTTGTTCATTCCTGACCTTATGTTCATGCCAGGAAGAGGCTCTGGACACACCAGGCTGCATCTTCATGCAATTTCTGGAGTTTGGCTGATGGCTACCACAGTGTCTTCACCCCTGTGTGTAATGATCAGAGTTGTTTTCCTGCCTGCTTGTAGACTCTGGTTTTCCCTGATTAAACTTATGGGGCTCTCATGGAGGTCCTGTGCATGAGGCAGAGGAGCATGCAGGAAGGGGTGAGGCCTCTAAACCAAATACCTGTAGGTCTGAGTATTGTAGTTTTTTTCTTACAAGCTGGAGGGGAGTCCAAATATACTGGAGCACCAGTCTTTCACATCTCACATATTCCTGCTGCCTGTTACCTGAGGCTGAGGAAATGGGCACAAAGCCAGTAGTTCCTATCCTGCTAGACTACAGTGTGAAAGAGGCTTAACTACTTCCCCATTATAAGTTGCTTATCTACATGTGCCAGAGCTGTTTTCCAGTTTAGTGGGATGCTGGAAGTACAGATGAGGTAGTCTGAGGGCATTTTGTGAGCATTTACACGTTCAGTGTATCAAGCATTGTAATGAGGTCTAGTGGCTCTTCAGACTTGCTGTGCTCTGTAGCAGAGGAGAATAGGAGTTGAAAGCTTACTAAATACCCAAAATTATGGAAACCAGGTGATAATTTTATTGCTTTTTTTGTGCTTTGGTAATCCTGCCAGAATGGACAAAAGAAACTGTGTCCTTTAAGTGTGGTGTTGTTACTTTGTGATTTATTGTGTGACTCTGTGCCTTTTGCAGGTATCTGCTGATAACAGTAGGTGTTGTCTATGTCAAGTCATTTCCACAGTCCAGGAAAGATATTTTGAAAGACCTGGTGGAGATGTGCCGTGGAGTGCAGCATCCTCTTAGAGGCCTCTTTCTTAGAAACTATCTCCTGCAGTGTACCAGGAATATCTTACCAGATGAAGGCGAGCAAGCAGAGTAAGAAGGATGGGCTATAACTTGATGATAAAATTTTACTGTCAATAGAGCTTATTTAAATTTTCTATGTGACTTTCCTTCAGATTCGAGATGTAGATATGCCAGAATTCCATAGACTTGACAAGTGTTCTGTCCATTAAGAATTCCCTTCTAGCACTAAAGTGTCTCACAAGTGAGGATATGAATCTTTCTTATGAACCCAGAAATCCCACCCCACACTTCTCCACCCTCTAACCTTCTTGAAACTTGTATGTTCACCGGTGGTTGGAAGGATGAATACCTCTGACAGGCTTTTCTGTTCTTAACCTCTTACCAATTGCAGTGAAGAAACCACTGGAGACATCAGTGACTCGATGGATTTTGTGCTGCTGAACTTTGCTGAGATGAACAAACTCTGGGTGCGAATGCAACACCAGGGCCACAGTCGGGACAGAGAGAAAAGGGAGCGTGAGAGGCAGGAGCTGAGGATCCTGGTGGGAACAAACCTGGTTCGCCTCAGTCAGCTGGAAGGGGTTAATGTGGAGCGATACAAGCAGGTGGGATGTCTGGTCTTTCTGACTTCTGCTAACATTTCCCAAACTAAACTAGTTTGGACTTCCAGATGAGCAACTGGAAGTGTTACAGCTTTGCTAAAAGTTCAGTAATCCCAGTGCTTCTCAAACTCTTCCCCTGAGGAAAAGTTCTGAATCCTCATGAAGGTGTACTGTGTGTTCTCAGGCCAAGGACATGATTCATGCATTCTCCTGTAAGTCTGTCTGTAACAGTGACAAGAAATTCTAACACTTTCCTTCCCAGTTCCCATTTTCCTCACAGAATAATGGGTTGGTCTAAGGGGTATGCATGTATCCAGTGTTCTGGGATCGACTTCACAAGTTGTGAGGCTTCCCAGTGCATTCAAGAGAGCTGTTACTGTGAAAAGACAGTGAAGGAAATGTATTATTTAAAAGTCTGTCCCTTGTAAGTTCTACCATACAGCTGCTGAAAACAGCTTTAAATGGTACTGCTGAGACCCTGAGTATGTGCCAGCAAAGTCAGTAGCACTGACTTAGGAAATCAAGGCTTGCATAATGTATGAAAGGGACAGGCTTCTGAGATCAGTAGATTTTTTTTTTTCTCTGAAGGATGGAACTGCAGAAAAATGGGACTTTTTATCAGAAAGCCTTTATGTAGAGAATCAGGTGTGAACTGTTAAAAATTCTGCTCTGCTTGGATTAAATGCATGTTTGAATATAAACTTAGAAGATAATTGTAAAATCACTGCAAGACATTTCCCTCCCCTCTTCCAGATTGTTCTGCCTGGAATACTGGAGCAAGTTGTGAACTGTAGAGATGCTTTAGCTCAGGAGTACCTCATGGAGTGCATCATACAGGTGAGCTGCTTCAGTTCAGTCGCAGTGATGGGACACAGGGACACTTCTATACACTTAGTCAGATTCAGGCAGCTTTCACATCTTCCTCATGGACTGGAAAACTTCATCACTGGGACTTTTACACAGTGGTTTGTCCTTTATTTTTTACCAGTTGGGCAGAGTGGAGATGGATCCATTTTGTGCACTTTCTGTTGCAGTAGCTTGTAAGCATCTGAGCAGCAGTGCCTGTGTTATGAGTTGTAATAGATAGGTGGACCCTCAAGTTACCCATTTGTCTTAAATCTCTTGCTTCATGCATTTACCCAATCAAGGTCAGCTTCATAGGCCAGAGTGTATTTACTATGTGGCTATCTGCTTTAGAATTACTCTGTTGCATTTTACTTCTGTGTAAAAATGGGCAAATTCAGTTTATAACTTGATGACTATTGATCTAAAACTTCAGGTTTTCCCAGATGAATTTCACCTCCAAACCCTGAACCCATTTCTCAGAGCCTGTGCTGAGCTGCACCAAAATGTGAATGTGAAAAATATAATTATTGCTTTAATTGACAGGTGAGTGACCAAGGGGGTGGAAATTGGCTCAAAATTAAGTTTGTGTTGTGCACAAGCGGATGGTAATTCTTCTATCATTTGAATATGTTTAATTTCTGCTATCACTTCACTGTTTCCATGTCTTTCTATCAGCTGTAATTAAAGCTGTGAAGAATATTATTTCTGTAGCTTCTACTCTCTGGACTCTGCTTTTACAGCTTCCAATGAAACCTGCTTTATGGACTGATTAAAACTTGTGAACAGGTTAAGCTAGGAGACAGCCCATTTAGTGTTGAGCAGTTTCATGCTTCTGAACTGAAGTGACAGCAGTGCCCAGCTTTGACAGCTGTATCACTCATAGGTACCTCCTGAAGACTAGAAGGTCCTAATGGCTAAATCTTCTGTCAGGGATGCTTTACCTTGCAGGTTTGATCAGAGAACCTAACAGTGCTTCTTCAGAGAAGAGCTAGTAGGAAATGGAACTACCTTCTTAGTTCTTAGCTTGCCAGTAGCATCTTGACTGTTGTCCCAAAAGCATGTTTTTGCTGTGGAGGTACTGCTTAAAACTGCTTGCACTGAATTCAGCTTTGGGGGAGAAATCACAGAATCCTTTAGGTTGGAAAAACCTCTTAAGGTCAAACTGAAGTTTTTATTTGTATCCTGAAAGGAAACAGATTTTCAGTGGGTACTTGCACTTTCTTCTTGCAGAAAGGAAGTGCACCTGCATGGCTTGTCTCAGCCTCAAGACAAGCCCTGTCCTTTGCATTTGCACACAAACCTTGTACCTTCATACATCTGGTCCAAGTACCAATGTATGGACTTCAGTTACCACAGGGATCTTGGGTCCCCCTGGCATGCAGCACTGGGTGGGGTTCCTGTATCATCTCTAATGCCTGGAGAGGACTTGTGTGTATTGGGTGTGACTGCTGTAATTTAGGATCTTGAAATTTTTTACTTAAAAGCCTGTAGTTTGTTTTCTTCAGGTTAGGTCAGATTTATTTGTTCAAGACTTGGTTGTATGGGACTATCTTTCAGTGTTAGTGCATTTGTCAGAGACAGCACGTTGCCTTTGCTGCCTTCATATGGAGATGTTCACAGGAGTTCATTGGTTTCCCACATTTGGTGCTGTGACTCAGATTTTTGATAATTTTGATAGCTTGGAAAAAAACCCAAAACTGTAAACCCCAAACACCAAAACTCCACAAATCCCAAGAGATGTTGCCTGTAGCTGATTTTTGAGACTGTCTTGATTATTTTTAAAAGAGGTCCCAGGATCTTCTGGAACGTGGCAATGTTAGTTTTTGGGGAGGCTTTCCTTGTGTAGCTTTTGCTGTAGTGTTAAACTTTGTTACTACCTCCACAGTAAGTTTTTTGTATTCTTACTGTTACAAACACCAGGAAGTGACTGAGCAGCAGTGACTCTCTGTACAACTGCTGTGGTTTGTTGGGCCACTAAAGGCTTCCAGAGCCCTCTCTTTGGGCTGTAGGACAAGGGCAGAAAGGTGGCAGTGTGATGGTTATCTGTGTAATATGGCAACTTGAGGTTTTGACTGTAATGTTCCTGCAAGTGTTGGAGCATGAGAGTGGATCTGTCCTTGGAATCCATGCACGTAGGGAGGATGTTGCTCTTGTGTTTGTGTTGGAGCTGGTAGCAGCAATGGCCAAGAGTTTCAGTGTTGTGTAGTTAAGATGTGAAGCTGCCCTGTATAGGTTGTGCCCCTTGGCATTTCTCGTCTTTGTTTCAGCTGGCATTGGGTAATTGAATCTGAACATCAGTGCTCAAGAAGCTTGTGAAAATTTTATCCTTGTTCCTGTGGGGCTTTCCTGCTAAAGGAATCTCTGCAAATGGTCTTGCTGCTTTGGGATCTTTGTTGCCTTACTAAACCATTCATGGCTTTCAATTATGCTGCCATCTGCCTGCAGCTTGTTCATACCTTGTAGCCTTGCTGGCTTTACACTGAGCAGTTGCCAAGGAAAGCTGCCTTTTGTGCCTCTGAGAAAAGGCAGTGATTGTTCCTGGCTTTAGAAAGTCTGCTTCTTACCACCCCAATCAAATATAAGAATAGTTCAGTATCTTATTTTTTCCTGGCAGTGAAGGTTTTTGGCACCCTGGGCTTTTCTTGTTTGTCTCTTTATTTCAGATCCGGAGTTCACTCAGCATCAAAAGTTAGAAACTGTAGAAAGCATTTTAAAAATTTTCACATGATGCCTTTTCCTAAATATTTTTGTAGTTCTTTCTCTAATTCAGAGTAGAATAATCTCAGTAATTAGAAAGTCAAGATAGCAGTGCTGAACTTCTTGAGCTGCAGCTTTGGTAAGGTGTTAGTCTTCTGATAGTGGTGCTTTCTATCTTGTTTCTCAGTTTTGCAGAAATAGTGGTTGCCATGACTTTCTCCTCTTGCAGATAGAGATACCTCTTGCCATCTCCTGAAAGCTTGCTGGATAGCAATTTCTTGCTCCCAACCTCCCCCCAAAAAGTATTCTTTACTTCTCCAGTCTTCTCAAGTACACTTTAGATTTTGTTCTCTGCAAGTAGTGTAAGTTCCAAACATGTTGGTTGGTCTTTAGTGACAAAGAACAGTTAAGTCAGCATATTTCCTCTGTGGTTTTTTTTTCTGGAGGCTGTTTTGTGGAGGATGCTATTGGGTGTCTAATTTCAGTGTCATCACTGAATGAATGCAGGATATTTGCTCTTCTGTCAGCCTGCTTATACCTCTTTATCTGCTGAAAAAAACAGAGCACTTGCTTCTAGCCGAAGAACATCGATTATGAAATGTCCTTCCTGTTCCTTCTTCACTTTGCCTTTTCTGTCAGCACTCTTTTCCAGGACTGATAGTTACCAGGCTCAGTTGCTCATAAGGCTTCTGACTTCCATTAATTTCCTTTTTGCTTGTAATAGAGCTTCCAAATATACCTAAAGGACTTGCTTTTTCTGCCAGTACCTGTTTCTGGTCTGCAGTTGAGGAGTGGAAAAGGTGTCCTGACCAAGCTGCTTTCCTTGCTCTGTCACCAGGTTAGCTTTATTTGCACATCGTGAAGATGGACCTGGTATCCCAGCAGATATCAAACTGTTTGATATCTTTTCCCAGCAGGTTGCTACTGTTATACAGGTATGTTGGCTATCCCTGCATGCAGTTTTGGGGGTGTTCTTTTACAGAGTTCTGTGCTTTAGTATCAACTTCGTGCTGCCTTAAATTTCAGTCTCGGCAGGACATGCCCTCAGAGGATGTGGTGTCTTTGCAAGTTTCTCTCATTAACCTGGCTATGAAATGCTACCCAGACCGTGTGGACTATGTTGACAAGGTGTTGGAGACTACTGTGGAAATATTCAACAAACTTAATCTGGAACAGTAAGTGTCTCTTGCATCTTCTTTGGCATGGCCATTAATACTCTAAAATCAGGCCTTCTGCATTTTATCACATTTGGTGAGATAGCAGAGCCATGCTCTGGGTGTGTGAGGTCACTGCTTTTGGACCAAGCTGCAGCAGGCTGATAAACTCCTGACTGACCAGGACTTGCTCTGCTGTGCTGTACAGCCACACCATGTGTGTGCATTTTGTAGGCATCCCTTACAGCACGCTAGAGTTCTGCTATTGCTGCGTTTGCAGCCACACTGTCTGTTCCTGCTGGCAGCAACTTAAAACATGCATTTATTGCTGTATGTCCCAAAGAGCAAGATCTGACTTGTTTTGATACTCATTTCCTTCCTCCCAAGCAGCCAGTTGCTTAATTGTTGCTGTATACCTCAGAACTGATATTCTGAAGCAGACTTTAAACCTGTCTACATGTGTGAACTGTTGATTAATTGTGGTTTTTTGCATATATTTTCTTTTAGTATTGCAACAAGCAGTGCTGTTTCAAAGGAGCTGACTAGACTTTTGAAAATCCCAGTTGATACTTACAACAATATCCTGACAGTTCTGAAACTAAAACACTTTCACCCACTCTTTGAATACTTTGATTACGAGTCCAGGAAGAGCATGAGTTGTTACGTGCTTAGCAATGTATTGGATTATAACACAGAAATTGTGTCCCAAGAACAGGTATGATACAAGTTAACTTGAAATTCTAGGTATTTAAATGACTGTTCAAAGACCTGAAAACACACACTAAGTGACTTCATGCAGGGCATGCTTTGTTTCCTAGTGTGCATGCCCCTGCCTCCCCTGGCACAGGCTTTATCCCACTTGGTAATTCTTCCTCCCGTGTTCCTGAATGTCTTTGAACATCTTTACCTAACCTCATCCTAGAGGCTACTTCTGATTTACCACACCTCAACCTAGACAGTAATCTGTTAGGTATGAACAAAGACCCTGAGTCCCTTTAAAACTGGGTCTACTGCCTAAAGAAGGCTGCATAGCCTTTGGAGTCTGAATTGCTTCTGCACTGCTGTGCTGCCCTGTCCCACTTCTGCTAAGAGGGACCCTTCTTCAAGGGTGCAAGGCACACTTGTCTAAAGCATCACCATCATGAGTGGCTGTAGAGATGTTCCCAATTGCTGGCAGTTTATGCTTATGGACTACTGCAGTTTAAACAGAGCTTCTGTTGCCTTCAACAGGTTGATGCTATCATGAATTTGGTGTCCACGCTGATCCAGGATCAACCAGATCAGCCTGCTGAAGATCCTGACCCTGAGGACTTTGCTGATGAGCAGAGTCTTGTGGGAAGATTTATTCATTTGCTGCGTTCTGATGACCCTGACCAACAGTACCTGGTTGGTGACTGGTGCTTCTCAGTGTCTGTGCTCTCTGAACTGTCATGGTTCTTGCATTATTGACTCTACAAGACTTGAGTGGAGCTGGGAGCTGGGGCATCACTGCTCTGGCACTACAAACTCAGTAGAGAACATTATGTATGACACCTTTAGTGGTAGGATGATACATGTTTATTTAGAAAAGGCAGATGAGGTTTAAAGTTTTCATCCCATGAGGTGGCAACTATCTGTATTAGTTTGTGGAACTCCTGATGTTCTGACAACTTCATGTAGCCATCTATTGAAACCACAGCAAATGCTGTTTGGAGTACTGTGCTATTTGTGTATTTTGATACCCAGAGAATGCAGAAAAACTCAGAAAATACAGTTTACTACGTTTGGCCCTATATCTGGCTTTAGGGAGGTCACTTAAACTTCAAATGAAGTATCTTGGGAAGTGTGTGTTAGGGTAGAGAGCCAGAGATATTCTGTCTATGCCAAATCCACTGGAGAAGCTGGCAGAAGCTGTGCTGAAGTTGGATGCTGCTGCAGATGGCACAGTTAGCTCAGGTCAGAGCTTAGGGACTACTGTGAAGCTACAGTTTGTGCCTGAAATAAAATTGACCAACTGTCCTGAAGTTGCAGCAATATCACACTGTATAAACAGTGAGAATAGAGCAGCAGAAGTAAAATTGACCAACTGTCCTGAAGTTGCAGCAATATCACACTGTATAAACAGTGAGAATAGAGCAGCAGAATAAGGTGCAAGCTGTGCATAACACAATTAGCATCGATTTAGCTTGGCTTTAAGGTCTGGTATAAAAGTCTTGCATGAAGTATAATGGAACTTGTGTACTGGGGAGAAGCATGGCTTTACAGGAACTGGAGAGGAGACAGTTGTGTTTCAGGACCTTATTGCTGGAGTAAAGCAGGAAGGTTTTTTTGGTGTTTGGTTTTTTATTTCTTAGAGAGCAAAGCTTCCCTCAAAGAAATGCTAGCAATAAAGAAATTGACGTTTCTACCCCAAAAGACTTTACATAGCTAGAGATGTTGAAGCTGTTTCTGCAAAGAGTCTGAATGTCAGTCTTTCTCATCTAGCAGTGCTTTGCTTAATGAGATTGGCCACCTTTAAATGCCATCAAAGGACTTGTCACATTATCTTTTGCATACAATTCTATGAGCTACTTAACACCTTCTAGTAAAAATGCTTAATAGCTCTCTCAGCATCACAAATGCTTGCATCAAATTTTTCTATAATACAGCAGCATCAGGAAAAAATCCAAGGCTATGGGATTTTCACAGTATCTCACTTTAAATTATGCATTCTGTATGAAAGAGATACGAAAAGCAAATTGAAACAGCCTAGTCCAAGTGCATTAGCCAGAGTGGCTAACGCAGTGGGTGACCACAGGCTTCTGTATCTTTGGGTTATTTACATGAATTCTACATCTGATCTAGAAATACGTGGAGGGCTGGGCACTGATCTTCCCTCAAGTGCCTGTTTCTGTGAAGAATCCTCAGCTCACAGTGCTTCTCTTGTAGATCCTCAACACTGCCCGGAAGCACTTTGGTGCGGGGGGGAACCAGCGCATTCGTTTCACGCTGCCACCCTTGGTTTTCGCTGCCTACCAGCTCGCTTTTCGCTACAAAGAGAACTCCAAAGTGGTAAGTTCACCTCAGCTTGCTCTTCTATGCTTGCTTGGCTTTGTTTTCCTGAAAATGCATTTTGTCTGGCTACATGAGTATGCTCAGAGTGGATACAGAAGACTAGTTTTGATAGGGTTTTTTCCTCAAGGCAGATTTTTGCTTGAGGTTTGAATGCTTTCTAATTTAATGAAGGTTTTTATCAAGTACTTTAGTACTTGAAAAGTGATGAAGCAGAAATAAGCTGGTTTTGTGTATTTATTGAGGTGACTGGTTATATGCCTTTACTGGAGAGCAGAACTGATGGCATGAAACAGGTCTAAACCTGGAAATTGAAATTCATCAACTTCTAATTCTAGCTGCATTATTGTAATGTTCCAAAACCTACAAAAAAGCACTTTAACTTATGCAGTAGTTGTAAAAGTGTACATTGAAATAATGACAGAACCATTTTGGTTCTTTAATGCTTTCTTATTGAGATAGTTACCTTAAATATGTATTTCATTTATTGTGGGTGTTACATTGTTGGGAACTAAGTTTAGATGTTTGTTAAAATACTCTTCAAAATGAAGGTTTTAAAATTCTCTTCCAGTTCTGATTGCTCTGGACCAAACAGAATTTTTCTCCCCCTTGGGTAATTAGTTAGGATTTTGCTCAGTTATGTGCTAAGCATAGCTGTCCTGGCTGCAGTTCAGTGTAGGCTTCTGAGGAAGGCTTCTATGAACTGATAGGAAAAATGGGTGTGAAATTTTTCTAAATGAAAGAAACACTTTGTGCAGACCCACTGATGTTCTGGGCACTGGAGTGACTGGAGTGGCAACAGACTGGAGCACTTAACAGATCTTAGTACAATTTAGATTCCCTTTTCCGTGCAGCAATACTCTTGTTCAAGCTTTTACTTGTTTTTCTTGTCTAGGATGATAAATGGGAAAAGAAGTGCCAGAAAATCTTCTCGTTTGCTCATCAGACCATCAGTGCTCTGATCAAAGCTGAGCTGGCAGAGCTGCCTCTCCGACTCTTCCTGCAGGGAGCGCTGGCTGCAGGAGAGATTGGCTTTGAGAATCACGAAACTGTGGCCTATGAGTTCATGTCCCAGGTGAGTCTCCAGCTCTTAGAGCTGCTGTCCTGTGCTGCCTTTCATTTGGTTTGGGTAGGTTTGCTGAACACTGAACCATCCTGTGTGGTTAAAACACCTGAAATGATGGACAGCCAGTGCTACTAGGTAGAAACTCCTCATTTCATTCTTGCTTCCCAGGCTGCTGTGGAATTAAGCTCCATTGCTACTGGTTTGAGTACTCAGTCTGACAACATGTGGTATGTTGCAATGCTGCCTCCTGCTCCTGTAGTTGGCTCACTGGAGGAGTGTAGTTTTCTCAGCATAAAATGCTCCTTCACTGCTTCTGTCTCCAGCTCTTGATATCCAGCTGGTATTGTCCTGACCACAAGCACTTTTTGGAAGTTTTCTAAAACTTGCAGTGTTCACAACTGCTGTGCTAGGCTTTGCCAATTAAAATCCTTATATTGAAACCTATTAGAAACTACTCTGAAAATCTATTAGAATTTGTAACTTGGTCTTAAAGCCTTGCTTGTTGCAAAAACCTTCCACTCCTACCCATCAGATAAAGAACCAATGTATTCCATTTTATCCATGTTGTAAGCTTTGTCCTAATCTCCCTCTAATACTGCTACTAAATGCATGTTTTTAAACAGAGTTGCTGATAAGCTCAGTTTGCTCACTGTGTTGTATCAGTTGCTGTTGTAGCACAGGTCTGAAGATGAGAGCAGCATGGCAATTATGTACTTTCCATCAGAGATACAGTTCAAGATTTGTCTGTTCTCTGAAGATTCTTCATCCATGTAGCAGCAGTGCAAATGCTTTTGTTACCTACTCTGTCATCACTCACCTGCCATCAACGTCTGCTCTGCTGTTTTGTGTTTCAAAGAACCAAATCTTCAAGGACTATTTCTGCTGCTGAAGTTCAGTGTTTGAATAGGTGCTTGAAATGAGGAAAAGCCCCATCTCCAGATTATATGTGGGATCACACTTGTTTGCTATGACCACTTGAATAGTATTTCTTGTAAGACTTATTTCTTGTCTGTGGATTTGATTTTGACACTTCATGTGAAAGATTGTTTTTTCCTGCCTGAAGCTTTTAACAAATGCAAAACTGGACAGTTTCCTGCTGTGTCAGTAGCAGGTGTGATTTTGTTTTTTTTCTGATGTGCTCTGATTGAGTCTGGCTTTCTCCCTTGTCTAGGCCTTCTCTCTATATGAAGATGAAATCAGTGACTCAAAAGCACAGCTGGCTGCAATCACTTTGATAATTGGGACATTTGAGAGGATGAAGTGTTTTAGTGAGGAGAACCATGAGCCTCTGAGGACTCAGTGTGCACTGGCAGCTTCCAAACTCCTGAAGAAGCCAGACCAGTGCCGAGCTGTGAGCACTTGTGCCCATCTCTTCTGGTCTGGCCGAAACACTGACAAGAATGGAGAGGAGGTGAGAACAAAGTGGCAACAGTGGGTCACATCCTGCCTCAGTAACAGTTCTGCCTTCCTTCTGTAGGCACTTCTAAAGCAGATACATCAGTGAAGTAGATTTGGCTGGAATTTATTCTGGTACATGAAACTTCTAAAACTCACTGCAGTGTAAACTGCATAAATAAAACAATGGAAAAATCTCCAATTAAAGAGTGGAAGTACCAGGCAAGCATTTGAGTGTCAACTAGTTAAATGCTGACTGGGCTGCACTTTGCTTGCATTTGTTATATTAGCTCAGTTTGTATGTGGGCTATTAAAGTTCCAAATTGAAGATGCAAGTTGTTGAAGTAAAAAATCCTGTATATTCTTCAGGGTTTGTCACATAATCTGTTGTCATTTTGAAGAGCAGTGCTTGAAACATGTTTTTCAAAGTATGCATTATGGTACATGTTACAAAGTTGAGTTAATTGATCTCACAATTGAAGACTTTCAACAACTGTTCATGTTACTGTGTAATTTAACAAAATCTCATGTTGGTGGCACTCAGGCAGGGTGGGCTTTCAGTGCCAGCTTGCTCTTTGCACTTTGTGTAGTTTGTGCTTGTGGCACACCCCCAAGAAATGCTCTGTGTGTGCCAGGGGAGGAGATACTGGAGCTTCCTAGCAATCTTTTATTTCTTTTAACTTTGGTGGTTTTCCTTCTAGCTTCATGGAGGAAAAAGAGTGATGGAATGCCTAAAGAAGGCTCTGAAGATAGCAAATCAGTGCATGGACCCTTCTCTGCAAGTCCAGCTTTTCATAGAAATTCTGAATAGATATATCTATTTTTATGAAAAGGAAAACGAGGCGGTGAGTGGAAATCCATTCTCTGTTGCATCTTTTTAAAGTGTGTTTCTTTAAGCTCTTCATTCACACTTATACCACAAAGTCTCTTCAGCTTGCCCTTGTGGTAACAGAGGAGTCAATTCCTGATGTGCTAGTAAAACTGTTGGATTAAACTTTGTTCTTCTTACGTGGGAAGGCAATATCTGCAATTTAGTTATTAACATAAATATTGTGAGACTTGTATATGTGAAATATTTTTAGATTATAACTTAGTAGAACTTAGAATCTTACTACTTTCTCATCTAACTTTAGAGGTACCTAACTTAATGTGTACATAAGGGAAAGAAAATTCTTTTACAGGTGTTCATGGTCACTGCTGACTATGTCAGTTTGGTGTAAGCTTTAATTTCACAAAATTGATATGACACCAGGTGTACTCATCTTAAATTGTGTGTATAACCTGAGATAGTCACCTGATCCATTTTCTGTTAGCAGATAAGTAGAAGAGTTATGCAGTTTGAAAAACCTGCTTGCTCAAGTATAGATCAGTGTCTCCTCTGATGTCATTGACTGAGAACAGACATTAAAGAACACCTACCTAAACTACCCTGTAGTTCTGAGAGAATTCCTAAAGAAATTTGAGGAATTTGCTGACATTCCAACAACTGAACTGGCTACTCACTATAGGGCTGCTCTAGTATAGGAGATGCTGTATCTGATGGAGATGAATATAAAACTTTGAATTTCAAAGCACTTGGCAGATGTAAAAATACTTTCTGGATACTCTGGTGGTCTGCAGTGCCTTCTGGGCCATGGAGTTGTGTGCAGTGCTGAACTTCAGCTCATAGGCAGCCAGGACTTGTTCTTGAAGAAGAACTAAATCTGTATTACCATCCTGACTGACTTCTGTAAGAAACAATTACCTTACAGTGCATGTGCAGTCTGACTGTGTGTGCCACTTGTTTGAAGCTTTTTTAATTTGTATTGAATACACTGGGGAGAAATGCTCTTGGTAAGACTTACAAAGCTATCAGGCTGACAAGTTTTTCATATTTGCTGGGATAGGGGAATTTCCACAGAACTCTGACATTGGCAGGGTCCTGTGAGGAACCAGAGAAGGCAGTCCCCAACATAGTCTTAGCACCATGTTGAAGGAGTGTCCAAGTACAGATAGCTTAAAGACAGGTCTGTTAAAACTAATGTCTGTGCAGTGTACACAGGTGGTGTTGATCACTTCTGGTTTATATTCTATAGGTGACAATTCAGGTTTTGAATCAGCTTATACAGAAGATCAGAGAAGATCTCCCAAACCTTGAGTCTACTGAAGAAACAGAACAAATTAACAAACACTTTCACAACACACTGGAGCACTTGCGTCTGAGGAGGGAATCACCAGAATCTGAGGGGCCAATTTATGAAGGTCTTGTTCTTTAGAAAGACACTCTCTGTACCTGTTTTCATTTACATACCATATGTTGTTTTTTAAGGTAGGTTCCTAGGTTGTGCCTTTGGGAAATGTCAAGTTAAGTTAACATTCATGTGTTCAGTCTGGCACTTCAAACACTTGTGTTGAGTACTCTAACAAATTTGAAAGGTTGGACCAGCAACTACAGGTTTCATCAGTTAGCATGGCTGAGACTTTCTTTGAAATCCATGTGACATGGTAGGGCTCTTCAGTTCTGATTTCTCTTCTGTCTGTTCACTGTTGCTTCTGTAGCACTAGAGCTCTAAACTGGCAGTGACTGTCAGCTGAAACTGTCTGATCCTTACAGAGCATCAGATTTTTGGGATTATTGTATGTCGAATTCTGCTTGTGCTTTTCTTTTAATGCAAGTTAAGACTAAGTGTAATATTTTTCCCTAAAACTAGAATATATTAATGCATGTTTGGAGAGTTTTAAAGTACCATGTTCAAAAACAGAAGTTATATTTTGCATATTAAGGCTCTGTGACATTCAGTGAGGGCCAGTACTGTGCACAGGGCATATTTATCAAGATAATTTTGTTCCAAATAGTATAAAAAAAATAGAGAAATTGCAATCTATATAGATATGTATAACCTTCATTACTGTAAATTTAGGGGAAAATGCATTACACAAGTTTATTCAGTATCATGATTTTGCACCAGTGAAACAATAAAGTTGCTATTAACACCTGTTGTTTCATGTCTCTTCAGAGCCCACTGTTGAACCCAAAGCTAATGGTGAACCTTCTGATAAAAGTGAAAGAACTTTAGTTTTGTAGGGACAGAAGAATCAAGGCCAAGTTACCCTGGCTGAGCTGGGCGGCCGCTGGCGTTTCTAATGCGGGAGTTTGTGATACAAACCCAGTGTTCCTCCATGTGAGGCTGAGATGATGGGTGCTCACATTTCAGAATGCCTTTATGACATAGCTGGAGTGAGGAAGAATCCTACTGGATTCTGTGCCAGAGAGCTGAGTGGCAATTAAATGACAGTGCTGTAGGAAGCTGAGCAGCAGAGCATGGCCAGTGGCAGCTCCTGTGAAGCCGGTCCAGTCTGTGGGTTAATGCTAGTTGCTGAAAGTTTTGATCTGTCTGGTTTTCCTTTACTGAACATGGTGTTCTAAAGATAACTGATTGAATTGCATTGCTCCTTGAGTGACCACTGTTTTCTGAAAATGTGTCCTGGCTTGATTGGCTAGTAAATTAGACTGGTGGGATTGTTCAGCAATGTGGTGCTACCTGTTTTCTGAAAAAGGCAAATACAGTTCCCTAGGAAACACTTGCAGAGTAGACAATTAGATCATTTATATACTGATGAATGAGTTTGGCTTGGAAAGGAGGAGGAATGAATGGGGAGATAATTTAAAGGCTTTACTTCCCCAGGGTTTTAATTAATGCTAATTCAAAAATCTTAATGTTGCTCTGTATGTGTTGAAGCTGTTCCTCATAGGAGAACTGTTAAGCTGTTTTGTTATAGGACATCCATAGCAGAATGTGGTGATGATGATATTCATGTGGATCTGTTCATAGTGTAGGGATATGTCCTCCTAGTTTACAGTGTTTGCTAACCATGTTTGTTTAGTCCTCAGTGTCAGTCCTTGTAACTTAGGAAGTGTCTTTGAAATACTGGTTTTGCAGTTTCAACTGCAGTCACCCAGATGTTGTAGACTGGTGCTTTTTCCCCCCCTCCCACGTGCTAGGGCTGCACAGTTATGACTCTTCCACAGCTGTTACTTACTTTTATTGAAAGTTTACAAAGTAAATAATTTCAAAATACTGCCTGTAAACTTTAAGATCAGTGTATTACCATGCATTTTGACTGTGGCAGTGGACAACAGAGCTGTTCAGTAACTATCACTTGTCAGCAAAGGAAAGCATCTGTTAGGTTATGTAGTAAAGGCTGGTGATGGTGGAACAAACTTGTATCATTGTGACACCTTGTGGGACAAATCTACTCCAAACTCAGGATCACTTGTGTGAGCTGCTCCTGTGGCAGAGACACTCTTGGGCAGTAGCAAGGCTGTGAATTGTAACAGACTTTGAGTCATGCCAGTCAGGATGCATAACCTGGGAAATATCTCAACACTTCAAGTGATACTTTCTTGACCACTAATAACTTGATGGATGGAAAGATTCAATGGCTGGGGTAGGGGAAATCAACACTTTTAAAAATCTAGCCAGAAGTAGTAAAGGTCCAATTGTAAATGTTTTGAAAATTACTGGAAGGGAAGTTTACCTAAAGCTGTCATGGATCTCATAGACTACTTAGGATTACTCTGTCCTTACAGCAAAACATGGAGTAATATCTGTACTCCATAGAGTAATACTCAGCCCTGTAACCAGCAGAGTTTTGACTTCAGTGGATTCCTGCCCCTGCAGGATCCTGGTGGGGGACAGGAAGTCACTGCTGAGGGAGGGAACTCCTACACTCTTCCAGTGTGTAAGTTACCAATTCTTGTATCTCCTATTACAAAGCTCAAAACCTTTTTATACTTCTGTTCTTGGACTTTGTTCTACTCAATATTCCACTCTCTTCTATTTCCATCACTTTTTCCACTCAAGTCAGTGCTCCCTTACCTGCTGCAGTTGCTCAGCTCCTCTGGTAACATCACTGTTGTGCTGCCTCCTGTCCCATGCTCTTCCTGTATTTACTTTTTATCATTGGCCATGTCCTGTCTGCCTTGCTGGGGGAGGAGGGAAAGCATTCTAGACATGACAACTGAGACCCTTGATGTCCTGAAGTGGGTTTGGGGCAAGATACAACAGATCCAAGATAAATGCTTTATGAAATTCCAGTAATATTTACAGTTATTAAGTGTCAGAGCCTGAAATCTAATTTTGAGCCATGAAAGTTGTTTTGTTTTCAGTGCTTCAGCACTAGTGCACCATTACCAGAATTACACTTGTTAGTGTAATTTCCCAAAGAGCTTTGGAAAATGACCTTTCTTTTCATTGCTGTGATTTTCTCAGCTATTTGGATAAATATCTACACTTGTGCCTACTTACCAGTATTCCATAAATATTTCCAGCAATTGCAATACTTCCTTTTTGGTGCTCCCACCAAATACAAGCTGTACTAATTTTCAGCTGTCCTACTTTTCACATGATAATGTCAGGATGAATTTTGGCCTTTTGTGGACACAGGAGTTTTATGAATGCTTTCCTAAAGCTGATGTGACACAGAGGGTAGAGAACAGGGTTAATGGCTGAGTTCACCCACAGAAGCCAGAATGAGATCTCGTAGAGGGAGTAGTGCACACAGTGCCCGTGGCAGGCTGCCCTGATGATCATCAGGAGTGTGTATGGAGCCCAGCAGAGCCCAAACACACAGACAATGACTGCTAAAGACTTGGCTACTCTCTTGTCCCGGGACAGTCTGAATCTGTTGGCCATAATGTTAGCAACGTCCACTTTGCTGCTGGGCTGGCAGAGGCTTTCTGTTGCTTTGAAGAAGCCGTTCCTGGGAGGCCTGGTCTTTACCTGGAGGGGTGGAAGGTCATGACTGGCAGGCAGATGAGATTGCTGACTGCCAAGCTCAGCTGAGGCCTGGAGCCTTGGAGCCTTCCCTGGGGGAAGAAGGTTGCTTGGTCTCTTTTGTTTGTCACTGTTAGCTGTCTTTACAAAAAATACAGTTTGTTCCCTTTTTTCCCCCTGGAAATTCATTTCACAGTCCTCTTGACCAAGTGAGAGGTTTTCATTTCGGAGCAATGTGCGTTTCCTGATGTTGAGGTAAATACTTAAGTTCAAGTACATAACAGTGATGAAGGGTGCAAAGAATTCAATAGTAGAGGCAATCATTAGGAAATACCAGTTGTAGAAGAATTCTGCATGACATTCTCCTTCAGGAAGGATGCTCTTTTGGGCAATGTGCTCCCAGCTGAGAATGGCTGGCCCATAGAGGAGAAAAGCAGCAATCCATACAGTGATCATCTTCAGCACCACATTTCTGGTCATCCCTTGCTGAGCCCTGTAGCTGACCTGAGGGACAAAAGTCACATGTATTACACGTATCTCAAACAGTTATATGGCTGCTTTGGAGCATGGCGCTCTCTGTCCCTTGTGAGGGTTGGTGACAGACTGGTTTTGGGATCAGGGTTGTACCAGTTTTACTGGTACCACAGGAAGTTATTTCTGAAATATGCCTTCCAAGAAACCTTGTTAATGTGACTGGGTGAGTTCTGAGAACGTGCATCAGATCTTAAAAGCTTGAAACCCAAGTCTCCTTCAAAGCAAATAACCACTGCTCTTCCTAGAATTGGTTGTCACCAGTTGCTTCATATTTAGTTGCATTAGTTGTGATACCTGTTTACAGAATGGTTAAAAATATGACTCTCTATTTGGAATTTTTAAATCATTTGAAATACATAAAAGGGTTTGAATTCACAGAACATCATGCAAGTTCTTTTCTTTCTACTTTGCAGAGAGACTGTTTTTCTTAATGTGAAAATCACACAAAAAAAATTAACATACAGCATCCTTTTCTGTTTGATAGACAGTTTCATTCTTTCATGAAGTCCTTGCAGAACTCCTGTTGCAGTTGAGATGTATAGATGGAGTGTTGTGGTCTGCAAAGTGCTTTATGGAAGAATAACTGATTTCTGTTCTTTAGAAAATAAAAAAGCTAAGGTGCAAAAATAATAACTCTGTCAGTAAGCCACATCAGCAATAGAATTTATCAGAATCTTAAAGTCAAGATCATCTACTTCTCTATTCTGGAATATTTGTCCCCGGAGTACTGGACAAATATCCATGTAGTGGCTTGGAATTCACCCTTCATGTTTCCATGGTGTAGCCAGCATTTGGAATATGAACTCCTCAGCCTTAAATTCTGTACAGGATTCATGTTTACTGCCCCCATCTGTGGGCCTTGATCTCCACAGCCAGTGCTGTTCTGGTAGAGGAGCCACAGAGCTGAGGAAACCCGAGTGTGTCTGAACTGGGTCTGATTTTGCAGTCCTTAACAAAGTTATGAATGATTTCAGGAGCAGTCTTGGAGGAAGTTACCATTTTCATTGAGATGGAGAATAATTTAGAATTTCAGATATTCCTGTTTATATGTTCTCATACTGCCCTAACCCAACAGTCATTTTCTGTACTCTTGCTTGGGGAGGGATTTTTATATGAGGGATTAATTCGAAGTATTTTTAAGTGGATGATTTTTTTCATTTATTATGACCAGTTTCCATTTCTGTTTCTGAAACCATCTAGTTTATATATTTATACTATGTGCATAGTCATGAGAGAATGGTTTATGAAAGAAAAGTTCATGGCTAATTCAGAACCTAGAAAATAAAGGAATTCTGAGTGTTGACTGTTTAAGAATTAATCTGTTCATTTCTCCCTTTTCAAAAAGAAGTTGGTAAAACTGCTGAATTGATTCTGCAGCCTCTCTTTGTACTTTTTGTGATTTAAATGAGCAACAAAACTTAAAGGAACATTTGAGGAAAATGTGGGTGGAAGATAACCAAGACGTGTGTGTAGAAGTGTGAAACCTATTAACAGGTAAAATGTGTTATTTTGACACCATCCAAAATACTTCGAGGTATTATGGTCTAGGTGAAAATGAAGTGCAAAGTCTAAATTTCCTTTTTTAATAACTAGTGTGCTGCAGACACAGCTTGAGCTATTTCTGTGGCTGTTACATGGAAATAGCATTTGCATCCTGTGCAAGATGTTAATTTATAATCTGCCACTTTTGACCCGTACACAGCCGTACACATCAAATTCCCCGACAGTTTGATACCCGCTGCAAGGAGGTCTCTGCCCTGTGCCGCGGGCCATCAGCTGCCACCAGGGGCACGGCCGTGTCCTGGGGGAGCAGCTCTCGTTCAGCTGGGTGATACTTTTAAAGCTTATTCAAGATGCAGCTGGGCAGGAAATAAGTACACCTTGGTCCCTCTGCAGACACAGCCCGTGCCTGTTTGTAAAGCACACCGCCTCTTCCACTGTAGAAGTGAAAGGAAATGCACTTTCTGGCAAAGCCGAACACTCCCAGAACTATTTTTCAGGACCGAGGGGAGCTGCCTCGATCGCCCCTGTCTCCTCTGCTGCCCGAGAGAGGCTCAAGGGCATTGAGAGCCAGGCGCCCAAAGCAAACCACCCTGCGTGGAAGGGCAGCCCTGGAGCCCGTGCGGCCCCCGCTGGTCCCCCTTGCCCAGCCCTTACCGCTCTGGTGACACAGATGAACCTGTCGAAGCTGATCAGGACGATGTTGAAGACGGAGGCGGTGCACACCAGGTAGTCCACCACGAGCCACAGCTTACACAAGCCCCTGCCGAGCCTCCACTCGCCCGTCAGCGCGTAGGGGATGTAGAGGGGGATGCAGAAGCCGCCTGCGGACAGAGCTCGGCGGTGACACGGGCGGAGCCAACCCCCGCCCCGCGGCGCCCCGGCACTCACCCACCAGCAGGTCGGCCACGGCCAGGTTCAGGAAGAAGAAGTTTCCCTGCGTGCGGAGGCTCCGGTCCACCACGAACGCCAGAATGACCAGGGCATTGCCCAGCACCGTGGCCAGCACCAGCAGCCCCATGAGCGCGGCCAGCAGCGCGGCGGTGCCGGCGGGGAAGGGCCCTCCCGCCGCACAGGCGCTGCCGGACAGGTTGAGCCACGGCCCGTCCCGGCCCATGGTGCCGGCGGAGAGCCCGCGGCGCTGCCCGGACCCGGTGCTCGGCTGCGGCAGCGCCCCGCCCCGCTCAGCCCCGCCGGGCGGAGCGAGGGGCCGGGCGGTGCCTCCCTGCCCTGCCCTGCCCTGCCCAACCCGCCCTCTGCTGGGGACGGCTCCGCTTCGGCAAAACTTCCTGGAGTCCGGTGGCGGCGCTGGGGAGAAGGGGGCGGCACCACCAAACTCCAGCCCGCGGCTGTGGGGCTGGGCGGGAGCGCCCCGGGCCCGCTGCCCGCCCTCCCCAGCCCGGCAGTCGCGGCTCCCAGCGCCGTTCCCAGTCGGTCGCAGTCCGTTCGCTGGGGCAGCCTGTGTGGCCTGTCCTGTTCCCGTGACTCATCCCGTACCCGGTACCTCAGCTCGTCCCCATGGCCCTCGGGGCTCTGGGATGGTCTCTGCTCGGCCATTGCGGGCGGGCTCTGCCCTCTCGCCCTCAGGGGATCCATCCTCTGCCTCTGCTGAGGCCGCCTCAGCCTTTCCCTCCGTGACGGCGCCAGCAAAGGCTCACTATCTGTCTGGCTAGTCGTTTCCGCAACATTTGCAGGAATGAGGTATTTCTGAGACGTCTCTTTTCAAAACTGGCAGTGTTTGAAGTGCCTTGTGGCAGTGGTGTCACGGAGGCGGTTTTACCACAGGAGGCAGATCTGTTCCGAAAAACCAACCCCAGGAGCAGCCAGGAAAGGGCCAGGGCCCTCCCCAGCCTCTGGCGAGGGGGCTGAGGCGGCCTGGGCAGCAGAGGGGACACAGAGACCCCTGAAAGAGCTGCTCAGGCTTGTTGGCTGTGAAGGATAATTCAGAAGAGGAAGCACAGCTTTACCTCTGCTCTCCTGATTTGGCCCACTGGATCCTCATCTGCCTTAAAATACGTGGCCATTGAGGGATGGGCTTTGCCTCCCCTTCCGTGAGAGCTCGTGGAGGCTGTGAGCATATCGGGATTTGCTGCCTTCGGGAACCCCTTATCACTGAAAGACAAGAGAACTTGCTCAAAACCTTGCATAGTCTTCCCTTAATTCAGCCAATGCTTCACTTGTGGTAAACTCTTTTATAAAAGATTTGCATAAATCAGCAGTCTGAAAGAACAAGTTTAGAAGCAATCACAGCAGCTTTCTAAAGAGAACTATTCCAATGGGCATCAGGTAAGACAACAAGAGTGGTGGAATAACTTTGCTATTATTTGTCTGGAGTGGAGCATGTGTTCTCAGTGTAATAGTGTAACAGGCTTTTTCCTCAGGGGCAAAAAGATCAAGCATTTGTCAATGCTGGAAGTACAAATTCCAGGCCAGTTAATCCCTGTAAATCAGGAGCTCCACTGAGGATAGTTTGCAATTTAAACTGCTTATGATACAGCCAGTCCAGAGAAATGGCATCTGCATATCTAATATGTGTGAGCAAAATACTCTTTTTACAGCCTCCATATCATTATCTCCCTAAAGCAAATAAGTAAAGCCATGCAAAACAAAAGTCAAAGGAACAATGAAGCTTGTTACCACAGTGATTATTATTAACCCCTAGTTTGGGGACTCATTTTCTCTACCCTTTGAGCCCCATTGGCAGTTTTCCATTCGCTTCAGCTTGGACAAGATCAAGCTTGTGATATTTACTGCTCTCTGATTGTGTTGTGGTATATAGAAGATAAGGAGTCAGCCAAGAGACTCAAAAGAGAAAAAAATAAATATCCCAAACACCAGGAAAGCATTGGAGAATTTATTCTTTCATGAATAATTGCTATATTATTTAAGTCCTCTAATGTAAAGTAATTTTGCAGCAGCTCAGTTGAGTTTGCATCATGGAAACTTGTGTTCTTTATGTGAAGTAGCTTTTGTAGTGTTTTACCTCCTGGCAGATTTTGAGATTCTCAGTAAGTACCATAATAACCTATACTGCCTTTTAATGCTCCTTTATTGTTGGTGCTTTGGCAAGGCATGATGTCTTAACAAAACTCTGTTCCTCAAAGCATGAACCATCAGTCTATAACTGCATTTTGGAGAGTTATTGTGACTGTGCTAGTGCTGTCCAGAGACCTTGCAGACAACAGATCCAAGTGTGCATTAAGTGGGCAGCACTCTCAAAACAGCAGGTTTTAAAATCCAGACTTCAAGCATTTTCTTTTACCCTGAAAAAGGATTTTTTTCATGTCCTGTAAGTTACTGTCTTTTTCTGAAAAGATGTTTTGTTCTTTATCTTTCTCTAATCCTCAGAGCAAGAGACTTAAATTATTAGTTAGTAAAGAGGAATGACAATAGCCCAAGGAAATGAAAGATATGCTGTTATTTTCCAAGGCATATCAATACTGATATGAAATTTTAACTATTTTTCCCCCTGTGATTTCCTGGTAATTGTTTTCATTTCCAAAGCCACCCTTCAGTAGTTTCTGAGAGCTGTCTGAATCATGCCATTTCCCATGACTCGAGCATATGTGGGTGAGTATATCCAGAACACCAGAATGGCTTTCCCACACTGCAGACAGATAACACTTTCCCCAGAACATGCCAAAATCAGCTTCCAAAAAGACTTGGGAAACCACATGGAGAGGGGTTACACTCCAGCTGGCTGTAGAGCCTCTTGGGCCAGAGGGTGCTAAGACCTTCTCAGCTGGTATCTTCTTTGCAGGACAGTTAAGTGAGGTAATAAACACATTTACATTGGGTCTTTGCTTGAATCTGAATCGTTGTGCCTTTTGCCAAGTAGCACAGTGTACATTCTGCTCTTCCTGTTGTTCTTCACTGACATACTTAGTTTTAGTCCTAGGATTTCACATGCAGGGCAGTTTTCTCCATGTGCCACAAGCTCTCTGGTACCAAAGCTTTATTGAAGCTTTGCTCTGTACTGAACTTAAGGGCAATTGTTGCACATTTCAAGGGTGAGATGCCATAGCTGGAACCTTCACTTATTTAAAAGAAACTATGCATTAGTAGTTGTGCAAATCTTGACAAAACATTTACTCATTAATAGCCCCATTTTATATTTAGAGGTTGTTGTCAACTATCATTTTGCTCTGAGTGATTTTGGCCAGAGAAAGAGGAATGATTTTTAGACTCTCTGAGAAAATTCATGTAAGGCTTTATCACCTGGGAAATCAAATGCTGCTATTGGAGCTGATCCTAGTTAAATGAATGGGGAAAACAAAATTCTGCCATGAGCATTTTTTATTAGCCTTCTACCCTTTGCCAGCCAGAGTTTTGCTTGCATACTTGATTCCCTTCATTTTTAAAAAATGTTTTGTAGAAGTCTTCCTGCATATGATGCAGTTCACATTTTCTTCTTGTTCCCACACACGCAGAGAAAAGTCAACTGTCTGACCTGTGCCAGGGGAAAGGCATCTGCTTCAGAGTTCAGTTACCTACCATTTACAGAGCAGGCATTTTCTTTTCTTCAGTAGGAAACTTCCCCTGTTCCTGAGAGTGGTGTGGCTGTGGGACAGGGATGGTTGGTGTAGCTGTCAGCTGTGGTCATCCCAGCCTGGTTCTAAGGCTCTTAGAAGGGAATGGCTTGAGCACAAAGAAAGCAGAATGCAACCCCTTCACTTCTTGGTGAGAGGCAGCATCACCTGCTCAGACAACAAGAAACTGATTTCCATCCTCTTCTGGTGTGATTTACTGCTAAATGAAACCCTGTTGTGCTCTCATGTGAAAAAGAAGCAGAATCAGGGAGGTAAGAGGGGCCAGGCTGGGGTGAGTGGGGTCTGCTCCGTGTTGTGCGCTTGAGGGGAGGCCGAGATTGCCATGTCCCACTCCGTGGGAATTATCCAAACATCACAAGCCTGAGAGCCCCTCCATATCTGGCTTTATTATTTTAGTAACAAGTTGTCAAGGAGTAGACTTGTGATTTTAATGAATATTGATAAGAGATTTGAAACAGGATTTAACTAACAGACTTGGATAATTAGACTGCAATAAGAAATAATCATCCCATAGGCAATTGCCTTAAAGTTACCCCAGAATTTTATTAGAACTGAGATACATGGTAACAAAGTATAGGTACTACAAGTAGTTTCATTTCCTTTTGCTCCTTCTGGATTCATTCACCAGTTTCACCTGTTTTTCCTGGTACTCTGTACTAGCAGTTCAGCAGTTTGGCATGTTTGCCATTGGTGCTTCCCATCCTGGATACTTCTTGCATCAGTATTTCACTTAGGCAATTTCATTTACGTTGCCAGCATCAAAGGATGTCATCCCAATTTTGTCTCTTGGCTGCAAGAACATTACAGAGGACCAAATGTTCTCTGGTTACACTCAGTGAGAGCTGGACAGACTTCCAAAAATATCTCTTAACTGTGTATTGGTGATGAGAGCATTGTAGAAATCAGAGGTACCCAGGCTGTGGCTGATTTCACATTTTTAGTTCCTTCTTCCGTAATCCTTGGAAAAGTTCCTTTTCTCCCTGGCTTGTCACATCTCTCATTTGCACTGATAATGTCCAGACACATAATCTTGCTAATCTGGCAGTTCTAACCAGGGTGATACTCGAGTTCTAGGCACTGTTTCTGGCACTTGAATGTATTTGCACACCACCTTCGTTTCCACCAGTAGATGACATTCCCCAGGAACAGGCTGGGGGCGCATCCATCTGCCCCCTGCATCTCCCCTGGCCCCAGGCAGGAAGGTATTTCCATGGCAAGCTGATAATAAGCACAGACCCACAATATTCTCAGCATCTCTAAAGATGCATTTTATCTGTGTCAGAAGTCACTGGGCATAGTGGATACTGAAAGTTCATGTAAATGCTGACCATAAATTTATCCATTGAAGGTAATTACACACACACACCTGCAACTTCATTCCCAAGACTTCCCTGTGCTGCAAATCCTTGGAGAGTAGGAGGGTGTTCTGGGGAAGTTTCATTACATGATTGCTTTGTTTTCATGCTCTTTTCCCAGCAAAGCTTTCTGTGGGAGACAGGATTTAAGTCATTGGGCCTGATCTGGTTTGGATGTTGTTATGTTAGCCCTTGGTTCTCAAAATCTCAGCCTTGATCATAACCAGAGCCAGATGATGAATTCTTGCATCAAAGGGAAACATAATTAGGGTTTGCTGTTGAGAGCAGCCTGCATCTAGCAGGACAATGCAAGATTAAATAATAAATGAGCATCAATTCTGAAAAAGCTCATTCATAAGGTACTAAACTGAGATACCTGGTGTGCTGGAGGAAAGGATATCAGGAACATTTTCTAAAATTCAAAAGAGAATATCAGAATTAGCCATTTGTGTTGGAAGGCAGTGCACAGACCTGCCCTGGTGTCAGACCATTCAAAGCTGAAAAGGCAACGTGATTGAGTTACATGGGTGAAATCTGGTTATATTGCAACATGTCTTAGGCTCATGTTTCCTTCTGTGGTGTGGCAGAGGTAGAACCATTGAGCCCTCTCTTCATTCGTGTGTTCAGGATGGAAGCTGAAAAACTGAGGAGAAAACTGAACTGGAGTTCCCCACATCTCTGCAGTGACAGCTATTGCAGGGAGAGTGGGGGAAGAGGGAATTGCAGCCTATTTATTTGGACCTCTGCTTTGGGCTTTGATGGATAACCCCTGGCCTTTTTTCAGAAGAGTGCTCTAGTTGTAGAATTCCAGCATATACATGGCTCCTTGCAAAGGAGATTTTGCCATCTACAACAGAGAAGAGAAGTAATTAAAATCTGTTTGGGAGTTTCCTTTTGGGTAGCCTTTGTGGCTTCCCTCTCAGTGTGCTGAATGTTCCTGGACCCTTTCATAAAATGCCACACACAATGTAACAGCCAAAGCACCTCACTCTGTAGTGAGGTGTAGTGGTGGCAATATCACATGGGGAGAGGAACATCTGCATAGGAGGTGTCACAACATAAATGTAGAGGTTTCTAGGTATAAGCAGTCTCTTCTTTAGGGGAAAAAATAAGCATTTTCTGAAAGGGTGCTATTTAACAGAGCTACAGAGCTGGTATCTATGGAAACTTAAAAGCTACTCTGGAGAGAGAGTTGAGGAATGGCAGGATAATTTGGCATTAAATACCTCTTAATGACAAATGTTGGAGTTGATGTGTCTCACAGGAGACTTGCAAACTTCAGAATTATAAATGAAAGAAAGGCTTGATCATAAGGATACTCTTCCACTGTCAGAATAACACAGAGATCTGTCATTTGTCAGCAAACAAAGGATTCTCTGAAGCCATGGGCTGGCTGTGTAGGAGGACTTAGGGAGGAGACAAAGATCATGTCCGAGGTGAAAGCCTGGAAAACTCCGCTCATGAAATGTGTGATATGTGAAGGCTCAGCTCACAGTGTGGCTGTGAACCAGAGACTGGCACAGGGTGGCAGTTAAAGAATGAGCTGTCAGATCATGAGGACTTCATTAACAGATGGTGACTGACAGCAGAATAATAGGGGGCTTTAATGGGTGATAACATTTCTGCTAGGTACATCTGTAATAACAAAAGTGCCCTTTTCTTGCTAACACCAGGACCTGGCAATTATTGTCAGGGACATTGTCTTGCCCTCATATTTGCACTGTATTTTATAGTCATTGAACCAGCCTTCAGTGCCAGTTCAGGAATGGGAATTCCATCCCCTTTTATCTTCCTTCAGCTGTCAATATTAACATTTTGATTTAATTTGTGATTCCATTTATACTTCCTTCTAAGTGACCTCATCTTATTTATGAAAAAAATTAATGTTTTCTCCCCTAAGCCTTTCAATCAAGAAAATCAAGGATTTCAGTGTGTGTATTTATTATGTCTGACTCATGAAAAACCAGCTTCTGACATTGCTCTGCATTTTTGTAGCTTTCAAATCATCACCACAACAACCTGTGTGTGCTGTCTATGAGAGACAAAATCCACATTTCAGTGGAATGTTTGTTTGGTCCTGATCATGAAATATTTAAGAGATGGTCAGAAGAAGAAAGTAGTCTGGGATTTATAGAAATCATTGAGACTCTTCTGTGTTTTTTTCACATAACTTCATAACCCAGTCTGAGTTTTCAGTGAATTACATATCTTTTCCTCTGCAGGGGTATTGGTGTAAATTACCAGATTCTGCTGAGTCACTATCCAGAGCAACCTTGGCTTTGAACACTGGACCTTGAATTAGATGCCTGGAGTTGCTGTGAATACTCACTCATCCATGTCTGTCTGATGGGACACAGTGTAGATTCATCAAATTAATTTTTCATCTTGCTTGTAAGAAGGAAGATAAAAATCTGATGTATTAATATTTGATACTCATCCTTTGATGATGAGTTCAGTTTTGTTATTTGTACAAAGAATATAATTGAAATGGAGTGGAAACACAGGTGCTGCACTTCTAGCTATGTGGTGAACTTGTCATCTCATCATGGAGATTAATGAGTTTTCTTCCACCAGATCAATCTTCAGGTTTTCTCTGATGAAGCAATGGCTTTATTTATTCCATGGACAGGGTGAAGAATTTTTTTCAAAATTTCAAGGTGAAAAGGGTGTAACATTTCTCAAATACTCAAAAGTGTTAGCCCCTACATTGACCATGGCTGATCCATGCTGGTTTTTCTGAGAGGTGACACCATGGTAAATGAGAAATGATAGTACAATTACTAATGATAAATATTATTGGCATTTTTCTCTTCATCACCTGTGTAGGTTTTCAAGGGCTCCTTACAGTTAGAATCAAGCTCTGATGCATCTGTTGAGGCTGTAAACACCCTTTTGAGTCCAGCCTTAATGGGAACACTTAATAGGAGGTTATTGGCTAAGAAGGATCTACTCCATAGGGAAAAGCTCCCTTTGCCTTCCTATGAAATACATCAACATCTGTGGAAGCTGCCTGTGTGTCTCTTCTGCACCTTCTGGTTTGTTGGGCTTGGCTGGTTTTTTCCCTCCTAGGATTCTCTTCTTTAGTCATCATGCAGAGGTTTTGGCTGCACAGGAACTTTTCATAGAAGCAGAGATGCACAATGGATGGGATTCTTGGCAATCAGCAGGTCAGTGGTAATAAAACCAAACCAAAAGGTGCCATCTTCAAATATTTTTCTACATAGTCCCCTGTGACATGAAACTAAGAAAAATAAGGGTTGTTTTGTTCCCTATGGCCACAGTCTTTGCTTTAACTAGCTCTCACAATTTGATATGCTGATAGCAGCTTCATTTTCTTATTCAAAATGTCATACAGACCTTGCTCCTAAGCCAGTGTCAGGAGGGATGCTCCCTGAGCAGCCTGTGTTTTTCTCAGCTGCAGAGGCAGCAGAATGCCACCTTCATCACCACATCCTGAGCAGTCTCCACTCCAGTTCCAGTTTGCTAGCAAGACTACCTAAAACCAGCAGAGCTGCTGCCTGCTTTAAATGAACCAGCTGCCTTTTCCAGCTGCTGCTTCTTTAGGCTGTGTGTCTCCATCTGTTTTGGTTGCAACAAAACCTTCGTGTTTTGAAGGATCTGCTTCTAACCCCAGATAACCTTATGAGACCAGGATCCCACTTAAAAACCAACAAACTATGCAAAGAAATAACCTGGGCAAGGTTTCCTGTTTCTGAGCTGGTATTTGTACTTTTAAATTCTCAGTTATACTCAAAGTGCATGGCTCTGTAGTAACTTAAGGGTGTTAAGCCTGCAACAAGGGCCATGCTGAGTAGCTGTGTTGCTTTAGAAGAGAGCAGTGGTGCCAGGCTGAGCCTTCTTACCTTAGAGTAAGATTATATTAAATTATATTATATTATATTTTGCTATTTGTATCCATTTAAGCTCAGAAAGCTTGCATGGGGAACATCATGAGTAAAGTATAAGAACATACCATATATCTACAGTATTTAGGCTAACCTGATTTCCCTGGAAGTCAGTCCCTTTTCTAGTCACAGGTAAAATATTTGCTGTACTTTTCTTTCCAGTACTTAGGAGAAGGGGTTTGTATCACTTGTGCTTTTTTGGGTGCAGCTTTAATCTGCTCTATTCCTGATTTCATGTTGTCTTTTCCTAGACTAAAGTTTCTCTGGGCACGTTTATATGCATATATACAGACCCACCTGGAATGCATTTTCTGTCCTCTCTTAAAACTCACTGCTTTGGCTTGGCTTGCTGCTACTGTTTTGGTCTTTTAGACCCCAGTTTTATGCTTTATCCTTGAGTTTTGTCCTGGCTATGGAAGTTTCTGACAGACTTTTTGGTTCTCATGCAGTACAACAGCTCATTGTGAGTGGCACTGCAGTGTGATTCACACTGAAATGAACCAGATTCAGCCCTGGCCTTTTCTTAAGAGCTACTGGTTTTTATCATTCCCAAGTATGTATCAATTCTGGCAAGGAGTTTTGCTAAGTTGTTTTTACCAGGCTAATTGGACAGGTGATGAGTACAGTAACTCCTTTCAATCTTTCCAGTGCAGTATCTGTGACATTTCATTTTGACCTGTTATATAATTTGAAAAGCCAGGCTGTGTGCTGGTATTAGCAGAGTTCTATAAAGAATAACGTTTGATAAACTCAAGCTGCAGATCAGGATGGATGAGGCATAAGGAAAGTCAATGTATGTAAATATGGGATATTCCATTTGGGACCAGGTTTGTTTGATACAGGTAGAGAAAACCACTTGCTGTTATCCTCCTGTAATCAGTAGCAGAGCAGTGAACAAAAGCATTGACTCTCCCTGCCCCTCTCAGCCTTCTCAGAGGTGAAAGATCTGGCTCAGTACCAGTGTTAACTCCTGGACAGCAGCAACTTTTTCTGATACACAGAGTTAGGACTGTGCCATTTCTTGGCAGCTTTTGAGAGGAGTCTGTCTGCTGCCTTGTCAGAAGCAGGATCTCTCACTGGGCACATTTGTTAGAAGCATATTGATGACATTCCTGTGAAGGCTTTTCAGGTCATCTGCTGTATTTCAGTGCCTGCCCACTCCTCCAGGCTTCAGCAGGAAAACAGGAGCTGGTGTGTCATGCAGGGGGCTGTGGTAGGGATGACTGATGCACTGTTGCCACTGGCAACATGGGAACCTCTGCTTTTTTGTACTTGGAATGGAGATAATGAATGGAGGGGATCTGGGATGAAAAAGTCAGTGACAAGCACGTGCCAGGGGTGTGGTTAGAAGTGCTGCAGAGTGCTTGATACCAAGAGAAGGATGTGAGTAAAAGATGCTTTTTATGGACAAGATTTGGAATACTGGAGTTTCATGTGTCTAGCAGGAGGCTGCATATTTAGTGAGTTAGAGATGAGGTAGGAGGTGGGCATGAACAAAGCCAGGCAGCCTTTATTCGTCAGCACCCTCATGAACACACAGAAATTGTTTTCATCTCCTGGGAACACCACACTGCCAGGCACTTCCCACCCAGCTGAGCACATCCGTGCTTCCCTGTGACAGCAGCTCCTGGAGCAGGTGCTGACTCCACCACAGCAATACTGCCTGGGAGCTGTGGGAATTAGGCCACCCTCTACTGCCTGGGCTTTAATGCAGCTTTAATTGCATTTTTATTGCTTGCTTTCCCCAAGCTTTGTTCCAGAAATGGGCCACTGTCCTACCATGTATGGGGCTGAGCTTTCTACCTCAGGAATATTCTTTGAAGTTGCCCTTTATTTCAAACAGCATAACAGCTATCCTGTTCAGAGAACAAGGGTATTAGAAGAGGGAGTCTAATAGTAAAAGAAAAAACAGCAAAGTATAATAAAGAGCGTTACATATCTAATAATTATTATTAATATTGTTATTTTCATAGAGCTTTAACAAGTAATTTTGTCTTATATTGGTATTTAAATGGAGTTGTCTTTGTATTAGCAAGAGAAGAATTTTTGTTTAAAGTACATAGTGGGAATACTGCCACTCATGCTGGGGTTTCATTTTTCTGCTGCACCTCCAGAAGCTGTAACCAGAAGGCCACAACAGTGTCACAGTCATTGCCCAGCTTGTGGAAATCATGGTGCTGAATTAATTGGTTTCCTTGCAATGCTGCTCGGGGTTCCCTGAGCACAGCCCCTGCTGGGAATGAGTGCCTGGTGATCTGGGGAAGCAGTTCCTCTGTGCAGATGATGTCCAGGCCCCACGGAGGGGTGAGGATGTGCCCACCCTGGATCTGAGCCTTTGTGCATTCCCTGGGGGCACCTCTGCACAGCGCTGGGGGAGCTGAGAGCTGAGAGCTGCACGGGGCTGTGCAGATCCTGCTGCCAAACAGTGGCACCTACACAATGCTGTGGTGAAAGGGACTTGCAAAATTACTGCCTTTGCACACTTCAGAAATGCTTCAGAATATTTTTCACATGCTGGGTATTTCTTGTGTCTTTTTCCTGTTTTGGAAAGCAAGGAGGGAAGGTGGCAAGGAGAGAGCTCACGAGCTGCAGTCCTGTTTTAGGGACCATCTCTAATTAGTTTGTGAAGAAGCCCAACTGTACAGACAGAGCAATGGATTCTCATCAGCACACAGGGCTTTGCTTTGCTCCCAGCAAAAAAAGGTTTATCTAAAAAAAAGAGCATCAAAACAACATTAAGAACTTGGAATTTATTTAATTTTATTTATTTAATTTCCTTTTATTTTTAGCTGGCCAAGATCCATTTTCCATCTCAGTGGAATGTGTTCTGCATTATGGACACTATTCCAGAGCGAGGATGTGTACAAAGGAAAGAAACACAGTGGCTTCAAATACTCCAAGATTTATCATTTTTGTTTTTAAATAA
>VZRX01000491.1:42837-118211 GCA_013398075.1 Notiomystis cincta | reverse complement strand
CCTGTTTCATCTTCTCCAACACCATTGACATTGGATCAGGCCCCGAGTAGAGATGTTTTCTTAATGAAGGACAGTGTAGCCTTGAACTACAGACCAGTTTATATAGTTCACAGAACACAGAATCACAGAATATTCTGAGTTGGAAGGGACCCACAAGGATCATTGAGTCCAACTTTAAGGGAATGGCCCATATGTTTGTTGGAGGCCACCTGTAAAATCAGCAGAGCTGACATGTAGCTGTTACTTAATCTGTTCTAAGAACAGGAAGACAGCTGGTTTGAGAGTAAAAATAATTTTATCTGAGACTAGGAAAAATAGATACCTAAGAATTTTGTTTGGGAATAGAGACATATACTTGTAATGTCAAAGTGGACTTCTGAAGTGTTGTATTGTTTGCCTTTTGAGTCCTTAGCATGACCCGTATTGTGGATTCTGTTCCCTTTTCTAAGATTCTTGTAGTTAGCTTGCAGTGAAACACCATCTTGAAAGACTACAAATTAGGAATACAAATCAGATGTAAAACCAGAGGTGAAGAGAATAGGTGGCACGCAGAGGATATTTCATGTATCACTCCACGGTGGAATTTCAGAGCAGGACTAAATGTTGTAGATTTGCTCTGCTAAACCAGTGACCTTATCACATTCTCCCCAAAGTGGATCTGATAAAAGAATGTGCTGGAGGGCAGCTCACAATTACCTTGCCTGTCAAGCAAGTGTCTTCATTTAGTCAGTTAAGTCAGTGGTGAGGGAAATGCTGTGGTGGGGTGGTGTCTGGCAAACACTCCTCTGGACTTGTTTGCAATGTGGGAGGCAATTTAGTGGGTTCCAGGCAAATTCTTTTAATGTATGTGGGGGCTACGTTGTTTGCATACTCGAGGGAAAGGTGTTTCTGGAAGGAGCTGCTGTATTCTTCCATCTGGTGCCCTAGGGCCAGGCAGGACTGTCAGGCCTGAGGAAGCCCTGTGGACTAGGAAAAAAGGAAGCTATGTTTCTCTTGAACTAGGGTAGTTGGTGATTTAGTTCTAGGAATAAACCAAAAAGTATTGTTCAGTGTCAGGTTTTAAAACTACCCCTTGCTTTATTTGCTAGTGTTCAGGTGCCCTGCATTTTTGTACATCTGGACAGACTCATCTGTTTGCCTGTGGACAGACACGTGCCAGTTTGTCCAGGTTGGAGTCCTTATACTAAAGTAGCCACGTTTTGAGCAGTCAAAGGTTCAGAGATGGCTTTGGGAGAGTTAATCCAAGATTCTAGTCACATTCACTCCTACACTAGTTAAACCTACTTTTGGTCCTATAGAACTGGCTTGGAGTGTCTTTATTTTTGTTGGTTTTTTTGTTTCCTCATATCTTTTTTGGCTTGAGAGTTCTGTCTCAGTGGCTGCAAGTTCTGCTGATGGTGCACCATTCAGAGCAGCTTGCTGCTCCCTCCTCTGCAGTAGCATTATTTTGGCAGGTCTGACACCAGTAACAACTTGTTTTTGTCAGTGTACTGAGTCAATGTGACGTGGAAGAGGGCCACAGCAAGCAGATAAACAAGGGTCATCTTAATAAAGCCTCCACTCTGTTCCGAGCTCCACTTTAACAAAGAATTTGCATGTGAGCTTGCACATATATGAACCTACCCAGTATGTTATGAAATGCCTTCTGCCAAGCCTGAATCCATTTACTATGTTGCTAGTTTTGCTGAATTTAGAGGTAAATTCACTGAAAAGGTCACAAGCAGAATTGCTTTTCAAAAAAACCCCATCTCCTAAAATGTCTTTACTGCCTGTGCAGTCTTTGTTTGAAAATGTACTCATTCTGAGTTGCCTGTGAACTCTGTAACTGTGCAGCCTGTTTGTTAGTGTAGGGCTTTTCTGAACACAAGTTGTTTTTTACAGCACTGCTGAAGGGCAGCAGGCTTTGTTTATCGTAGGACTGTTGTGTGAAGAGAAGTAAAGAAGATAAGCTTTTCTCCCTCAGGCCTTTTCCTTTGCATTCACAGTCAGGCAGCACAGCTGGGCATTTCCAGAGCTCAGAAGGAGCTGTTTCATCTCTGCAATGCTCTGGTATCACCTGTTCTGTCTCTCTTCTTCCTCTCCAGGACAACTTCCCTGCTTCTATTTCTTCCAGTAAGCTGAGGTTTTGCTGTGTCAGTCTGAATTGGGAGTTATTCAGTGCCAGCATACAGGATGGTGGTCCTTGGCTGGGGAATGTTAAATTGGAATGATGGCTCCTGAGTGATGGGGATTGAGAAACAGCAAGGCTGTTAACTGGAACTGCACTTTCTTCACTCTGAGCTGGTGCTAGTTCAGGACTGTGTGCTTGAAGACAAAGAGGTGACTGCAATCTGATGCATGTGAGTGGCTCCAAAGAGCAATACCAGCTCCTGTTACCCTGACTGGCAGGGTTGCATCCTCTGCAACTTTCCTTGACTTCTACTCTTCCCAGAGTGGACTGTATCTGTACCATAAGTGAGGGTGATGTTTGATTCTTTTAAACCTATGTTTTGATTTTGGGTAGCAAGTGTTTGGTAATGTGGTTCAGTACTGAGCAGAATGCATGCAGAAGCAGCTTCATGCATGCATCTCTCCTGGTGTATCCCCATCTGAATGCATGCAGCTTCCTCCACTGGCCCTACACAGCTGAGCTCTCTGTTCACTTGTACTGCCATCCTGGACTAGGCCTGAACCAGCTTACTGCTTGCTCCAGCTCTGCCCTTACCTTGGCTTGCTGATGCTTCAGCCCTGGCCTCTGCCCTGCTGGAAGGTTGGATATAGGCTTATCCCACCTGGCCTTGCATTCCTTGGTAACTCATGTGGGAAAGATTGGCCACAATCCTGATTTTTTGAGAACTCAGACCAAGGTGCTGGGAGGATACATTGCTGAACCCAGGCAGTACAGCTCTCCCAGGCTGTGGCTTTGCACACTTCTGTCAATGGCAGCCAAACCAGCAGGTTTCCCCTTCCCAGTGCCTCGCTGGAGTAGGATTCCCAGTTTGGTCCTCATCTAAAAAGATGAACTCCACAGCATGTGTACCTCAGTTTCATTGATGTAAATCTCACTCAGGTTGTCAGGTTCCACAATATGCTGAAATCCAGTGAGCTCACTGCCCAAGGAACTCTTCGATTTACAAACAGCCTGGAAACCCACTATATTTCATGTTAGTATGGATACAGTGAAGCAACTAATGCAGAAGTCAATTTTATTTGAGGGATACTAAATTTAAATAAAGTAACAATAAAGAGTTCAATCTCTGTCCTTTTGAAAAATCTTTGAAATGGTGGAATGTTTGTGTAGCTAATAAAGGAAAGTTCCTTTAAATAGTGTTCACTGCTTATAATTGTTGTACATATGTGTAGTAAATTTAAGAAGCAATGTATTGGTAAGACTGTTTACCCACAGGACTCCCATCCCAGTGACATATGCCCCTCCTTCCACCTGCATTGCTCAACAAATTTCTTCTGAAGAGGGGAAATGAATTCTCAATAGCAACATGCCTAGTAATTACCTGCACTGTAATTCTGGTGTGCAGTGCTGTCACCCACCATCAGGTGGGAGTGGAAAAGGCACTGCATTTTGTTGATGGTTGAACATTTGTTTTCTTCATCATTTTGACACCAGAGGTAATTGCCATTCCTGAAATATTCTCTTGCTACCATTACAAAGCAACTGTTAGGGACAAACTAATTATGAAGAATCTCGTTATGACAGATTAATAGGCCAACAGAGGGGATTTCTTTTTTTTCTTTCAGGCAACTGAATAGTAAAATCCAACAGCTCCCATATTACTGCTAGAAACACATGCTTCTCTATAAGCCAACAGATTTTTTCTTAGAGATAAGAGATTTGAAAAACTAGGACTAGAGTATTGAATGGGTTTCCAAGCTTGCTTTTATTGAGCTTTCCATTTCCCAGCATTATGTTCCAAAATGAGCTAGGGTCTGGGCATTGCCATATGGAGGGGAGGTCTTCATGGTTGGTATTGGACCAGCTTTTTCTGTCTGGTCAAGGTTGAGCAGCATCATGAATGCTTAAAGTGAAGAATGCTGGACTTTTATGGAATTTTAGAACAAGACACAATGTCATTATCTGGACCTCTTTATTGCCACTAAGGGTTTTCTGTGTCAGGGAGGCCAAACTAATGTTATGGTTGACTTCCAAGTGGCCAGTATACTTGTGTTCCCCTGGAAGTTGCAGACTACCTGCTCCAAATTATTCTTATGGGGTGCTCTCTGGGAGCTGTTGTGATGTGACACAAACATGTCTGCTTTCCTGTACTAGAGGGGATTGAGGTACCTTGCCTCCCTTTGACTAAACCATTCTGTCAATGCTCAGAGGAGGAGGACCTTGAAATACCTGTATTTCTCACTGCTGTGTATAAAAGCTCACGCAGTGTATGTATTGTTGGGACAGCAATCCACGTGGACCTGATGATTGTGTTTTCAAAGAGGCAGTTGGGTATGTATCTCATTGCTGACTGGCTACTGTGGGGTGCTAGTGAATGCCACGTGAGGATAAGCAAACCATTAAGAGGGAGCCAATTATATGTTTCAAAATAGAAATAATGTAGATTTAAAGAAGCTCCTGGATGAGGTGTGCTCTTGTTCTCGATGTCTCCCTCAAGTTTGTCAGGCAACTATGGATCAAAGGATCTCTGTATTTGTCCCCTCTTACCATCTCCAGCCAAGTGTTTGTCCCTTTAGCACTCTGTCCAGAAAAAGAGCCAATCTTCAGAGGTAATCAATGCACAACTCTCATTCATGCCATGATCTCCTTAATGAGAGAACAGGGAAGCTCCATTCTTCTCCAAAGACTGAATCAAGATTGTGTTTATGTCATTTTCTATCTTCTCCTGCCTGTTGACAGCAACTCCAAGTTTCACTGTAACTTCATTCTTTTTTATGGAATCTCTGTGGAGTATGTAAATGCATTAATATTAAATATTTGAGGCTAGAAGTCGTAGATAGTTTTGGATTACTAGCATGTGCTTTAATTTCTTTGCTTCATGTCCATCTTGTGCTGTGCAAATTCTCTGTTGTCCTTTTTTTTGCAATGCAAATGTTGTCTTTGGGAACATACACAATCATTGTACTTGGCCAGCAAGATGTAATTCTTTGGAGGATCTTTGTCAGTATTATTGTTCTGTCAGGCTTTGCACCAATATCTTTTGTCTTGAATTTACTATTTGTCTTCTAGCCAAGGTTAGACATTGGCTATCTTTGACTAGCCTGTTGATAGAGAAATGTTGAATATGTAGTTGTATATAAAGATAATCTCAGTTTTATTCCCTTCACAACCTTGGTGAGCCACAGCCAAGTGCAGGGGAGGCGTGTACAAAATTGTTCATTGTGATACCAGCTGCAGTAAAGGCAATTGCCTCTGGTACTGCTGGAGGTAATTCCTTCTGCTTTTTGTGGGAGCAGAAGTAATCTATTCTGGATAACATGTGGCCTCACCTGGCTCTTCTTTTGTTCATCTCACTTTGGTGCCATGTCAGATATTTGTGTTTTACTTCATTAAATTGCTATCTCATGCTATTTTAAAGTGGCACTCTCATAGTCAATATAGGTTCTCTCTCTTCCTTGTGTTCCTAGCAGCCATGAGGATTCAGCAGACCAAATGGTGCCTTCACTGGCACCCACATAAGCTATTTTTTTCCAAATTCTGCTTCCACTGACACCTGCAGAAACCTATTGTTTTCAGTGAGAAAGCACAGGAGTGGCTGCAAGGAAGGATTGGACCTTCTAGTTGCAGTTTAACAAGTCTGTTGTGTGTGACTCAGAAGAGACACCAGCTCAGTCTCCCATACTGGTGACACTGATGGGATGCTAATAGACACCAGCTGCCTTTCTTGGTGCAGAGCTGTGTGGTGTCAACTAGATGAAAAAGCTGGAGTTATTTATATATAAATTTTTTCACTGAAGTCAGCAACTCTGACGGATACCCCGAAGGGAACAGACCTGCTGAGTAACAAAGGGGCATTCCTTGTGATTTTTTTCTTTTTTAACATAGGCACTTTTTTAAAAGTAGAACCACACTTTGCAGTTGGTGATGACTTATTGGCACCGCAGCCACTTTCTCTGTTGGATGTGGTGCTATGACAGTCGCTGCAGTTTTTTGGAATTGACAGCGTAATCCCATGGTTGTTATCTTTCCTGACTTCCTCGTCAATCCAATTTAATCACTTGTAGGTATTTCATGTGTTCCTGTCTCTTTCCTCTTCAGGCATCCTGTTCCTGTGGGAAGAGGTCTGTACTTTAAAGGTCAGAGCTTCTCAGATTAAAGAAGGGGGAAGGAATCTGCCTCTGTCAGTTTGGTAAGGGGCTGTACTCTCTTTAGAGACACTGCAATAAAAACCCTTCTTTCTGGGGTCTGTTAGCAAGGTGAATGCTGATGTGTGTCTGAATGGCTCTAAGAGAGGGAGCTGGCTTGCTCTGCTCCCCTGGCTGTTGCAGTGACCTGCCAGAAGAGAAATTACATATGTACCGGGGGAGAAGCTGCTGTTGCACGATTTAATCGCCTGACGTTGACTCAGATAGGTCCTGACTGGAGGTCAGCTGTGACGTGCAGCTGGTAGGGTGGGATTCGACTGTTGGGAAGAGAAAAATGCCAGCCCAGATTCTTCAGCGTTGACAAAGTGGATGTGACGATTTCTCCCCTCCAGCTGCAACGGCTGCCTCTGTGCTTCCTCCTTTTCTGCACACCCACAGTAGGAGAGCAGACTGTGAAGCTACCCTGTCTGGACCCTCAGCTGCTGAACTAGATGAGACTTAGCTGAGTTTTCTCTGTAGTGCTTGGGCCATCCATCCTCATAAAACTCACCTTTCAGTGTGCCTTTCAGTCTGTCTTCTGCATGTTGGGGCTTCCTGAGGAGTCCATGGCTTTTCCAGCTCTATTTCATTGCAGGATGGAGTGTGGGAACTCAGGGAAGAGGCTGTCAGATCTCCATCTTCATTCCTGCTGTTAGGATTCTTCACTTAGCTTTGAAAGTGTAGCCAAATCTGTATGAGCTTCAGTGACAGCTAATTCCTACTGTGGCGTTGTTTGAGCTCTTCCCCCCACCCTCCCCAGTGCCCAAGACCAGCTCTCACTTCCCATGCTACCGCCTTTCCATGGTCTTCTTACATGGACATAGCTGTCTGGGGAGTGTTCTCCCTTCAGGTCATTTTTACTGCGGGACATCATCTCTTGCTGTTCGTCAGTAGCATTCTGCAGGGTGTGTCAGCAGCTTCTGTTTAGGGAACACTTCTGAGTGTAATACACATCTTGGTGGATACTTTTGCGTACAGCAACTGAAAATAGCAAATGAGACAGAGCTTCATAGGACTGATAGGAGGGTGTGAGAGCCCCTCCCCTCCCAGCTAAACACAATGCTCAATAAGATGGTGTCTTTACAGTACTTGGCTTGTTTTCACTGGCATCCCCTGGGGTTTGACCCAAGTTGAAGTGAATTAATTTTGTTATATTTTGAGAGATGCTGTGTCAAATTTATTATCATTTCACCTGCCTCCGTAACTGGAGCTGCAGGCTCTGTGATCAATGGATCAAGACATGTGCCTCATTTCATTGTGGCTTCTGTGAATGTCTCCGTGCCTTCTGCAGACGTGCTGTTGAATTACTTTCTATCCTCCTTGAGTCCTCTGCAATGAAGCACAGGACAGATCTATTTGTATATCAGCTATCAGGACAGCAAGGCACTGAATGTGCTTTTATGAACCTGCTGTCTTTGCAAGTACTGTACATCTATGCATACATGGGTCTGATCCTTCTGTCTTGGGCAAATCTGATCTGATCTTGTCCTCATGTGTAAGTAACCATTCACAATAATGTACATGTCTCATGAGAGAACCTGTGTGAAGGCCTCTTGAATACTCACAGGATAAAACAACCTCACAAGGAGAACCTTGTTCACTGGAAGTAAAGTCTGCGGGTGTAGGGAACTCAGCTTGACTCTCAGATTCCTGCTATAGGCACAGAAGTTCTACGGCCCAGTTATTTTAGCATGTTATTTTCCTTTTGTCTCTGACCAGCCCTTCCCTGTGCTCCTTGTTTTCCTGGCTCAGGAGACTCACACAGAACAGTGCATTATATCACAGAGGTGTCTAGAGGGGAAACAGCTGCTCTCTTCTGATTTTTATCCTGAACTGCCCCACAGATAACTAATTGCAGCTCAGTTGCTTCTATTAGCTATTTACCTAAAATTGAGCTGGCTAATGAAAATGTTTCTAATTAATACGAGGCAGATTAAAACTCATTACAGCAAGGTCGTCAGTAATGAGAGATAATCAGAGCACAAATGACCGAGCTTGGAGTACAACGAAGACGGAACACAAGCAGGCGATCAGTGCTGGTTGTGCGTGCACCAGCCAGCAAGGGCAGGGTTCAGCAAGGTGACTGCCCTGAAGTTGAGAAACACTGCTTCCTACTCTCCAGAGCAGCTTGGAGAGTGACTGGCCAAAGAGGTGGACCTCAGCCTAGTGTACAACTGTTTCCTGTACCAAGTGGCATTTCACACTAGTGGTTTGTTGCTAGGCCAGCCTTCAGTCACCTATACAAACAAAGTTGTGAATAGGGGTTTTAGCAGGAAGACTTGGGAGTATGTGTGGCACAGGTGGGATGTCAGCATGTGTGTGTGCTTGTATGTAGAAATTCAGAGTCCTGATGGCTCAGAGCTTGCATATCTGTTCAGCATAAAATGTGTTGGCCTAGGTTTAGAAGAGTCCATTGTGATCTCCAGGGAAGTTTTGCACGAATCATGAAATGTGTTTGCTTTGATTTTAGCTACTTGTAGCACTACTGATACAAGGCCACAGCACCAACACAAGATTTCAGCTGTCTGATGCAGACCTACTGTCTATATTCCATTAGTACCAAGTTTATTGGTCATCCTGCTAGTTGTGTGACTCCTTGTTTCTGTGTTTATGAAACTGAGAAGCTAAGAAGTTGTCACTTTAGTCAGGGGGATCATCTCCATATTTAATCCTTTCCAAACTATAAAGCTCTTTCTCACTTCCTTTCTGTCCCACTGGCAACCAGCTGTTGTGCTAGAATTTCTGAAGGATCTTATGAAGTTATACATAACTTACACAAATAATGAACTATTAGGTAGGGAGGTACGTCACACCAGGACTTACTCCAGTTCCCGAAGTGTGGCTCTATCCATCATTGGCAGTGTGATCAGTTAGTATTGGTATAAGGAAGCATTTGAATGGCAAATACCTAGTGTGCCTAGGAATGAGCTTTTGTGAAAGGTAAGGAGGAAAGATAATACAACAAGGAGGCAATAACAGTTCCGTTCAGAACTGTGTGTCTTCCTGCAGCATCCTTGCTGCCAGTCAGTTTGATTACCTGCTGCTAGCATTAGTGAAAGCTGTAGTAGTTTACATTTACTGTATGCTTATTCAGATTAGTTGAAAGAGGAGATAACAGCCCCTTAGACAGAACTACACTGTCACTGAAATGGGTTCTACGTTTTGTATTGCTGTTTTTAAAGCACCCAAGTACCCTATTCACATCACCAGTAGCTGTATCCTCCCTAAGCATCTTTACAGATGTTTTGGCATGGCCACTGATTTCAGTTTCTCACTGTGTTAAATTGAGGTGGACTTATTTTCATTTTTCTCTAGTTTGTTCTGTCCTAGGTTATCTAAAGCTGTTTCTACAGTTTTACTAGTCCTGTGCATATGGCCCTGTCATTATCAGAGGTGGAAGAGAAAAGGGCTATGACCAGATTTCTTTCCTGTATTCTCTGACATGACTTTTCTCCCTACCCAGCTGTGTTTTGGGGATGCCCGCCACAGAGGTGATGATGTCCTCTTTTCCCTCTGTCTCTTCCAGTCCAGTCTCCTACTGCAGGCATTTCTGGAAGATTGTTCTTGTCCAGGATGGCTGACAGCATATATGCTTGGGATGCTTCCACCCACTGTGTGCCACATGTTTCTTCCCAGTGTCCCAAAGACTTAATATGAAAGACCATAAGCATTAGTTCTGTTGTTCTGTGGAAGGAAAGCAAGAGTTCATCACCAATGTCACAACTCCTTCGATTGGCAGATAATTTAGTGAATGTGGAAGACCCTTGGAAACAAGTTGACCTCAGCAGAAGATTTAACCAGAATTTGAGAACTGGATACACAAAATAGGTTCTCTAAAGGTTTTAATAATGTACTCTGTTTGCATTCTCTCATTGTGGCCAGACAATAGGGTAATTTTTGTCTTGATGCCTTGAGCAATAATGTTTAAAGCCCTTCAGACATTTTATTACCTGTAATGTTCTTATGAGTCTGTAAAATGGGGAATAGCGATCTTGAGTTTTATAAAGAGCTTTGTAAAAGCACTTTTAGAGATGAAAAGCTCCATATAAAATCAGGTATGGTTGTTTTATCATAAATATCTAAACTCTTTCTGAATTCCATTAAGCTCTTGGCTTCTCTGTCCTCTGATGGTGAGTGCCACTGGTAAATGCTGTTTTGTGCAAAATGGGATGTTAAAAAAAAACAGCTTAAAAATGGTTGTTGTTTTGTGAAATGCCCTATTATTTGTGGGTTTATGAGAGTTGGAAATCACAATGGAAGCCTTTTTTTTCATTATTGCATACAGCTTTTCGCTCTTATGCTTCAACTCTCTGTAATCTAAAGAGTCTCATAACATTTCAAATCTCCTTTTAAATAGACACTTTTATATGACATGGTCATATTTCCCCTGTCTTTCTCTGTCCTTTTTTATTTATCTACCTCTTTTTTTTTATGATAGGATGTCTAGAATCCAGGGTGGGGTTATGCATTCAATTTATACAATAGTGTTTTGATATTTTAAACATTTTAATCTTTTTTATCAAAGTCACTCAGCTTTTTTTGGTTTTCCTGACTGGCAGTATGCATTGAGCAGGTTGAGCAGTCCACAAAATGTGATCCAAATGTTGGATGGGTCCAGTTGATTGGGAGTCCAGTACACACTGCACCTCCCAATATGTGTAACCTTGCAGCCATCTATGCTGAGGGTGAGATCTCCTGGTGTATTGATTTTTCACCTGTCTTTGGTAGGGACTTGGCAGGGCTTGTTTTTCCACAGTGGTGAATAATATCTCTTACATCTCATGGAATTTTTGTCAATGTACTATTCTCTCCTTTGCCAGATCACTAGCAGGAAAATTTTGTTTGTTTTTGACAGTAATGCAAGTCAATCCTTTTATAGTAGAGACCTCCTTCTGCCTTCTGTACACTACCTGGACCTCTTCCCCTTTTCATCATGTTTCTCTCTTTCCAGTGCTAGTTCATCCTTCTTGAAAGTAACACTGAATGCAGGTCTTAAGTTAGACAAGGGTTCTGCAGGATCATCTGGTCTAAAAATGCTCAGAGCAGGTTGAAATGAAACTGTGGTGAAAACAGCACTAAATGTTGCAGCCTTGTCCTAATTGGTGAGTCTCCCATTGCTGCTGTCTATTGTGCTGTGTTTCTGAGCTGGGAATGGGATAAAATGAGCAAGTGATGCTCTTGTATCTCCAATAATTACTGAGTTCTCCTTTCATTCTTTGTGAGGATATTTATTGAAAGCCACTTGAAAGTCCCAGTAAATACCTCTTTTCTAATACCTCTTTTCTACTGGCCATTGTATTAACAAGCTCACAGTATTTTAGTGGACTGGTGAAGAACGATTTTTTCCCCTCAAAGTCTCTGTTGGCTTTTTATCAGTCATATCACATTGAGCGAGACGATTTTTAGTACTCTGTAATTATTGTCTCAACTAATTTAGCTGATACAGAATTAAAGCTTGCAGGACTATAGTTTCCCAGATTAGTCTGGATTTTTCTTAAAAACAGGGCAACACTTACTCCCTTTCAGTCCACTGGAAGTTAACAGTTTTAATATGAGAATTCCTTTTATTATGGTTATTAGCATTTCAGCTGCTTTTTGAATTAATCTCTAATTTTTATGTGATTGAAGTTTTCCAGGTGTTTTCTGGACACACCTTTCTTGAAATACCATCTTGGAGAGTGTATCTCCATTGTAAGCAGTGATAGGCAGGCTGTTCTCTCTGCATTCCTAATCCTCATTTCACATTTTGCCAGCTAAGAATATGTCCTGTGGAGTTGGGATGGCTTTTTTGAGGGATTTTTCTGAGGCTTTTTCTGAGGAGTTGCTTCCACTGCTTACTTTACTGTCTTCAGTGGCCTTTCTGAGTACTTTGCCACCAGGTCTTTCACCAGATATCAAATACTGAAGTTCTTACTGGTAGATTGTGGTTTGAGTCTTTATTTTCTTTTAAATTAATTCCTTTATTATGTCAATTTATGACATCTGCACATCTGATGTTCTTATTTTGCCAATAATTTATGTGAGTAAAGGCTCCTTCTAAAGCAACCAAATTACCTGAGAAACCAGGTCTGCTTGTACGTCAAGCATAAATTAAAAAATAACCCTTTGCAGCTCTGCTTGCTGAGCATGTGCTTCATCCCAGAGGTGCCTCCTCTCCACACCTAAGAGTTGTTACTTCTGCAGTTTTAATAATCAGTGTTAATCCCAGTCTAACTGGGATTTAGGTGAAGCACAGGAGTCTGATAGCCATGTGGGCCAGTGTAGAATTTGTCCTGCTGAAATTTGGAGAAGGGATTTGAGACGGAAAGACATGCCCATGTGGACTGAGGAAAGAGCCATGTACAAGTCAGACAGCATTTGTGATCTGAAGGGCTTTCTGATGGAAGCTTATTCTTGACATTCCTCAGTATGTGGAATGCTTCCTTTCTTTGTAGCGTGCTCCTAGGGGTGATGCATACAAGTACGTCTGTGTAAAACTCACTGTTGTTCCCAGCTCTTTACTCTGATAAAAACAGTGTTTGAACTATTGCTTGAGCAACAGAGAGCAGTATCTTGAAGAAAAGTTCTGAGCTATTCTGGGGATTTCCACTTGTGTTTTCTTCGAGGTAGAGCAGAAACATGGGGCCACCACTACTGGACACTGTAGGAATGTGATGCTCTTACTTTGTCTATGATTAGAGGAATGTACTCTGTCAGAGAAACAAGTGCTGCATCTGGACTGTGACCTATCTTGGGGAGATCCAAGAAGATAATAGAGATCATTAGGAAAGTTTTTCACTAAAAAACCTGATCTGGTTGGTAAGAAAAGAGTCCTTGGGAGCTGCATTCACGGTCCTGCTTCACGCTCACTGAACTTCTGCCTCTAATGCAGGCTGGAGTTTTATAAGATACAGATTTACTTCTTCTGAGGCAAGTTGCTTGGTCATCTTGTCTCTCTAGAAGTGCAGGAGCTGGAATTCCCTGGTCCAGCCAGCCAGTCAGAGCATCTACCTCTTAGGAGTTTAAGCCAAGCCAGTTGTGAGAGCATTGTGGAGGATGCTGTGCATGGGGGTTTTGTTCTGTTTTGTTCCTGGAGCCCTCTGTAAGGATCCTCTTGTCCAGGACTACTGTGTCCATGAGGCCAACCAGCTTCTCAACAGTATGGATAAATTTGTGAGGGCCAAAATTTCCTCTCACCTTGTGCTAGAGGAAAGAGGGGCTATTTCCACCTCCTTCTCAGCAGTATCCGATGTGAAGATACACTCTGTATGCAAGTGTGTCTACAACCACCTGCATTTTTAGCTACATGAGTTTTCAGTCCTGTTTTTTCCATCTCCCTTGGCAATCCTTGTGATGTGGGTAATGCACTGGAGCCAGCACCTCTACCCTGAGCTGGCTGCTTGGCCTGACACCCAGCACTGCACTGACACCCAGCACTGCACTACAGCCCAGCTTGCTGCTGCTGTGCCCTGTCATGCTGCAGCCTGGAGTCAGTTGATGGGCTCCTGCTGTGCATGGGAGATGGCAGGGCCCTGTGCTGGCCTGAGCTCAATGCTGGGAGCTCAGTGCTGGGTTTCTTGGAACATACTTGTAAAGAGCCTTGCCCCTGTTTCCTGCCAGTGCCTTTGGCTGTGGCTGCCCAACACTTTGAGGGGTGTGACTGGCCACCACTCTCCACTGCTGGAGGCAGTGGGTAGAGGGTGACTATTGCAGCTGCAAAAAAGCTGTTTTGCTGTGATGGGTTGCACTCCTGGTGCTGTGACAAACAATCCAGCTGTGTGCTGGCTTCCTCTCTCCCTTTCTCTTTCATCTCATTACTCCCATTCTGGTTTTCTTGCTTTCTCATCTTCTGTTTTTTCCCTTTTGGCCTGCTTTTGTCCTTGCTGCACACAGGGAAGGAGCCAGGGCAGAGGCTTGTTGCAGCAAGAGCTTCAAAGCTGTTATGTAAAATGCAGGAGAATGATGTGGGAGACATGAGGCATGCTCATGGATGTGACTTGCTGCCTATATATGTGTGAGTGTTTTTGAGCTGGCAGTGTGCTGGGGAAGCTCATTCACCCAGCACGAGTTACACTTGCCCGTATGTGCCCGCCTAGGAGAATGTGCATCTGCGTGTGTGTGAGCACGTGTGCATCAAACTGTCAAGTCTCACACTGAGGGCGAGACTTGCACATTGGGCTTTCTCCTCACACTCCCCTAGGCCTGTGTTTCATGCACTTGCAGCTCAGCTCTCAGTCTGCCCCCAACATGTTCCCAAATGGGAGACACTCAGCCCATGATGTGACACGGCACCGCTTTGCACAGAGAGCAAAGATAGCTGCTGAATAGCGTGGGTGGATGTGGTGTTCATGAATGTTTGTGGTATTGTTTCTTTTTGTCACGTACTTCAAGGAGTTTGGTGGAGTCCATCACCACAGGATCTTGGGCAGATGAGGGCTACAGACACAGGATTTGACCTTCAATGACTTCTGACACAGAAACCAGAGGAATGAGGAGACTTCATGCAGATAGGTGTCAGGCATTAACAGGAGATGGGTGCATAGCTATTTTTTGTTATTGATCTGCTTAGGTTTTACTAATGTATCAAGGTAAACTTATGTGAAGTTCATTAGATATTATTCAATATAGCTGTGTCCTTGGTAGGAGGCTTTTCTAGTGAGAGTAATAAAGGCAGAATAAATCATTGTCACTGAAGGATGTGGTGGCTGGTCTATTCTTGAGGAGCAAAATGAATCTTAAGAGCTGAAATACAGACTAAGCAAGTGGTTGGCAATGGGTTGTGTCATTTGGCTCTCTGTGATCACAGCTGTCAAGTCTTTTAACACTTAGTCGCTCAAACCACTTTGTTGGCAATGTAAGCAGTAAGACCCAAGACCTGACTGGACTGGAGGGATGTAATTCCCCCTCCTTTGTGTCAAAGTGAGGTGTGAAAAATGAAGGACTGGCCACATACTGTCCTCCTCACTGCCAAGTAGAGTTCTGTAATTTTGATTTTTAACTCTTGTCTAAGACTCTTCTTCTAAGTTCCTGGAAGTTTCTGGGATGGTATCTGTGATTTTATCCTCATTTTAGTTCACTGCACTCACCCTAAAAGTCTCACATAATGGTTGTGGTTGTGATTTTTGTCTTTTGACAGGAGTTTCCAAACTGTGCATCGTAGTGGTGAATGACAGTGACAAACCAGTGCTGCCCTATGGCCAGACCTTTTATTCTGTGCAAGGATGGGCCAAGAATGTGCTGTTACCGATCACGGTGCCTATACAAACAAGTGTTGAAGCCCTTTTTATTCTGAGGCATCTTGTCCTGATCTGGTTCAGACCCTTTAAACCCAGCCTGAGTCCTAATAGTGAACTGTCATGTTAGATGATGATGCCCAGAATCAAGGAAGGAAATCCTTGGTCTGCTTAAATATCGGACAAAAAAAGGTACTTATGTGGACATGTGCATGTAAGAGACAGCACAAGGGCTTGACTGATGTTCTGGTCTCTTTGCAGGTGCACCTGCGCTCTGCTGAGCGCCTCCGGGAGTTGTGCTGCTCCAACCGAGGCACCTTCATCAAGGTGGGGCAGCACCTGGGAGCGCTGGACTACCTGCTGCCTGAGGAGTACACCCGCACCCTCAAGGTGCTGCACAGCCAGGCCCCCCGGAGCAGCAGGCAGGAGATTGAGCAAGTCATCCGTGAGGATCTGGGCAAAGAGGTAGGGGCAGCCATAGCCTGAATTGGCTTCTCAGGCCTCAGCAAGGCCTGGACAGCTAGAGGAAGGAAAACAGCAGCTACAGGAAGGAAAACTGCTGTTTCTCAGTTCCAAGAGATATGGAGGGGAGATGCTTTTTCCTTGATTCTGAGAGAATGCCATGCAGATTTTTCCTGTCCATCAATGGGCATTATAGACAGGCTTTGGTGAGGAGAAGACAACAGAGAAGTGAGGGTGTGAAAGGTGCCAGATGGAAATGGCAGGACTCAGCAGAGCAGTGTACTCTGTCTGCCAAGACAAACAGGGTTGCTGGAGGTCAGGATGGAGGGCTGTCTGCTACACTGAGGGGTGGGAGCTGGAGGTATTGATGTTCAGGACAAAGATATATTGGCAGAGCTCTGTGAGGGATGACTGCTCTCCCCTGGCTGCACTAGACCAATTCCAGCTAGCACTGACAGCCCTTTACTTTCTCGAGCCCCTAATTAACCCCCAAAGAAAATAATAGCATAAATCACTTTTGGTGCTGCAGTCAGGTAACGCAGTAGCTCAGAAGTCGGTGCCATCATTAACCCTCAGCAGCCCACAGCACTGAGATCAGCAGGTAGGTGACTGTGTTCATTGGATATGAGGGAAGTAACCACAGTAAATTACAGAGGGTGTTCTGCTACTTTGCATCTTGCTTTTTACGAGATGTCCCCTCACACTCTAGCCCAGGTTGAGGAGAAGCATTTCAAAGATCACAACTGATGTGGTAAGGGGGGAGGCAGGAGGCAACAGTATGCAAAGGTGATGACAGGGAAAGTGTGTGTGAGGGGGAGGAAGACAGAAGGTTGAAGAAGGGAAGCAGTGTGTACATCTGTTGTTTCTCATATACAGAGGTTTTTGGGGCTGGTTTAGTTGTTCTGGCCTGTCTGACTGTGTAGTAAGGAGGTATGGGGGAAACATGAGGTAAATGAAGTATTTGCACCTAGAGGGTATATTATGGGTAGATTTGAATGGGGTGAGTCTGCCTATGTGTAGTTTAAGGATCTACATATTGTCTAGGCAGGAATGACTATTAATATGTCCCTACAGTTTAATGGCAGGGTTAATGTCAGCCCCCAGTCTGCAACATGCTCCCTCTATCAGCATTCCATCCTTGTAGCATGGCTGGTACCAGCTGTGTTTCACAGCTCAGTGGACAGACAGAGCAGGCAGGCTGGCTGCTCCCTGCAGGCCTCTACCTCCATGTGGCAACCTGCCTTCCACAGGGGCTGTGGAAAGCCACCCCAAGGCTAGCCCACATTAAATTGCCACACTGGCCACCTCTGGCACAGTTTGTGTGGTGTCTCTTAAAGGCGGAAGTGGGTGCTTGGAGGTGGGACCTTTTCTCTCAATCGTGTGTTCAGCTGCCACTGATAATCCCTGGTGTCTTTGTGCTTCTTGGGAGCTAGACAAACGCTCTGTGCCTCATTGGTTCCCAGAGAAGCAGCTCGAATGCAGTCTCCACAGCAGCCTTACCTCATAGCATTCACTTCCTTCACAGGGGCAGTGCTGGGCAATATTTACTTTTAAAGTTACAGGGGAGGAAGGGAAAAAAAGGTAGAAATGGGAAAAAAGTGATGGAGAGGGAATGGTAACAAGAGAAACAGAGCAATAATAAAAGAGACAAATGAAGAGAATAATACTTATAAAAATAAAGGACCTTGTAAAACTGGGCAGTATTAAAAGCTAATGTAAATGCTTGTATTAATAGTTAAAAGGTACCAAATCAAGGTATTTAAAAACAGAAAGGATTTGGGAACCTAATGTACCAAAACTTTCATTACTGGAGCCTAGAGGGTTTAATAGGGTTGCTTCAGGAACAAATTTAATTCCACTGTAGCTAGATCCTTAGTATATTTCAAATATGATACTTAGCTGAAATACAGGTGGTAGAGGGGCAAGGTGGAGTGTCAGGGCAGAGAAGAGTGCAGAGAGGGATCCTGAAATTTTCCCCCCTGGGGCCAGCATCACACCTGGGAACTTGCAGATGAATTGAAATAGAAGAAAAAATGGCAATGAGGGAACCTTCTCAGGGTGCCTAGGCCTAGTCCTCCTGCTCTCAAATTCAGTGGTAAGACTCCCAGTTCTCCCATCAGGCCCAAGAGCAGGGCTCTTCAGGTGAATCTTAAGTGTGGGCAAGAAGTAATTACATACAGCTTGGATCAGTGCAGAACAAATGGGAGAAAGAGCAAATGGAAATACAGAGATACCTAGGGAGGAATGTGACAAGCTAACAAATTAGGTAAGAGCTTGCAAAAGGGCAGGAAGATCAAAAAAAGCCAATTTAATGTACAGAAGCATTATATTTTCAGTCAATTAGAAATAGTCTGCCTTCTGATGTGACCTATTCCTGTGAGTCTTATCACAGGCTTGGATGTTTGACAAATGTTTTGTGGGAAAACTGGTTTAAATGGAGACCATGCCAATGGGACAGATGTTTGAGCAAAGACAGAGCATTTCTGAGGTCGATTTATGGCAGTTCAGCATGACTCTGTTGTCCCTGCATAAACTTGCTTGATACCCTGCTGATGAGGGATCTCCCATTTTAGACCAGCGTCATGGCTGAGGACTGGGAGCTGCAGCTCTGATGTAAAGGCAAATGGCATGTGTGCTGATTTGACACAGAAGGAGAAACACCATTTGTGCTGAGTAGTGGGTTGTCCTGTCCAACCCTGTTTTAAGTCCAGGGCCAGTTTGTGTACCTATCCGGGATCATTGGGATAAAAATAATCAGTAGTGAGCAGATGCTGGCTTTCTAATCTCAGCCACGGCAGTTTGGATGAATGATGGTGGGACGTGATCATTCTCTGGAGTGTTACACGCAAGAGGTTGAGGTGGGCGGGTGGGATTTGCAGGGTAACACAAGGAATAGCAGTGGGAGAGGCTGCACAAAGAAATCTTTGCAATAACTCCTGGAAACAATCGCCAGTGAGATCACAGAGCAAGAATCTTTTGGGGAGAGTGTGGAGATACCACACGTTGGGCTTGTTCTGGGTGTATTCTTTGGAGCAGTTGGGAAAAGCTGTGTTCATAAGAATGGGTGTTAAGATATGAATGAATCTCTCCTACCTCTATTTTTATCCTCCTTGCTTGAACAAGGTTCTGAATGTGAAAAGGTGTCAAGCGTGGAAAATGAAAGCAAACCAAATATGTTCTTTCTCTGCAGAACTATTAATGACACAGGGAGAGACAGCTGGTTCAGTGGAGTGCTCTAACTCAAAGTGCATGCAGAGCAGAGCCAGGCAACTTCTGGTGAAATGTAGATACCACACATTTAGGACACACACTGATGAGGAACTCTGGAAAATAAAACTTTAAGAGTGGGTGCACCTTAAAAGCACAAAATCTTTGTGCTTAGAAACAATAAAAAGTGGACAGCACTGGAATTAGGGGCATTTCCTCCCTCTGGTAGGTATGTTGGAAAGGACTGTCATATGGCTGTGGGATACAGGGATATTGGGAAGGTGATGCCACTCTCTTCTGATTAAGGGCATTTCACAGCATCCCTTGTCATAGGATGGAGTGGTTGTAGAAGGACTTGGCAGCTTTTACAACCCTGGTCTTCCAAATAACCTTTGTGCCTTTCTGTTTCCTGGCTCCACTAGTGTCCAGTGCATTCCCTAATATGGGTCTCACTTCTCTGCTGCTGCACAGTAATAATGAGTTTAGGTACTGTGACATCTTGCTTCACTGTGTACTCTTGTCTATGCCAACACACACTTTTACCTCTTTCTAGTCTCAAAATACCTCCTCGTGTTGCATCTCCCAGTAGGCCACAGCCTCGCTCTACCCACTCAGCACCACTGTATTACTTCTCCTGTGTACAGCAAGATGTCACTTTTCACAGCCTATTGCTTATCAGATTCCAGCCCATCCTTACACATTGGTATTTTTGAATCAACTTAGTGACCTTTTCCCTAAGACTTCTTATTCTTCCTTTTGATATGCTTGCGTACTCCATACTTTACCCAAGCCTTAACTCATGTTGTAGGTAATTTTCCTTGGTGAGAGACACTCCCTTCCTGCCCATCTGTCACTCTTTCCTTTCAGAAATATCCCAGTTCCTGTTCTTTTCTTGCAGGTTCCTGTTGGGCAGGTTCTCTGGTCATTGCTCCTGTGTCTGGTGTGAGGTTGTTTGGTTGGGGATTAGGGCAAGGATAAAGTTAGCAACCCCCCAGCTGAGGGCAGTGTGGTCCCAAGCAGGGTCTTTCCCATGTTGATGGGGTGCTTGTGTAGCACAGCTGCTCAGGTGCTCTGTCCAGGCTGTCACTGCCTGGGGGGTAAGTGGGACACTCATGGGAGTGAGTGTCTCTCCTTGTCTCCTGACTTGTCTCTTGACTTACCTTCACATCTAACAGTCACTGAAGCTGTTGCAGAGCAGTAGAAATGGTTGAAGCTCAGCAGTCTCAGATGCTATCGAATGAGGGATCCCAAGAAATCCTGACTGCAGGTATCCATATCTGCATACATACTTATGCCATTGCTGGTGAGTTTGCTGTGCTCCAGGAAGGCTGAGGCAAAACAGGCTCCCTAGGGAGAACACACCAGTGATTGAAAGTTCTGCTTACAGTGCTTGCTTTGTTCAAGGCTAGGTGAGAGGGCTGGGGAGAGCTCAGAGGTCAAGGCTTTTCTGCTGAAACCAAATCATATAAAGGGCTTTAATAGATGGAAAGATAGTCATTCTAGCTCTGCTTTGTGGAAATGCAGGTAATGGGAAGTAATTTCTAATTGCTTGATTACCCAGCACCTCCAAGGAGACCATCCTTTTCATCCACAGTTAATTGCAGCTTTTACAGGTTGTTCAAGCACTATTTTGCCACCTCCTGCAGCCATACAGTAAAGACGCTTGTTGATTGAGCAGGGCAGGATACATCAATGGTTTGACTGTTTGACTGTGATTTATAAACAAAGCACATGAGGTAGGGGAACCTCCTGTGCTGTGATTTGTGAAGGAGGATGCATTTCCACAGTGATGCTTGGAGGATTCAGCTTTGGATTTCTGCTCTTGTACCCAATGCTGTGCAAGTAAGAAACAGATACTCCTTATCTGAGAACTCATTGTCTTTGCAGCAAAACCATGGCTAAGAAGAATACTGCCCTTTGTCAAATGTAAGTGGTAGAGACTAGACAACATAGAATTTTTGTCAAGTCTCTAAGGTGGAAAATGATTCCTAATGATTTTTAGCTTTTTTGTATATTTTTCAGAGATCTGTAGCCTTGTAGATTGCTAATACATGGCTGTAGCTCCTAGTACTTTTCCTACCCTTTCCCCCTACATTTTAGAAGAATAAGCTAACCTTCAAACACATTCCCAAAATACTTTTAGTCTTACTTAAGAAGAGCATCATCAAACAAGGATATTTTGTTTTCCAACCAGAATCCTAAAAGTCACAAGAAGTGGGATAGAGAAGTGCCTCTCTATCCAATGGCACCAATTCCAATGGGGCAGTACCCAGGGAAAAATTACCTAACCAACTGCTCTTCTAATCAGACAATATTTAATATGTTTTCTAATCAATTAACCTTATAAAAATAGTAGAATTACTATACCATGTGTAGTTTTTGCCATATTGTATACCTGAAGGCTTTCAAGTAAAGGTTTGCTTTTATATTATTGTTCTAATGTTGTTTGGGAAGGTTTGTTCTATTTCCAGGCAACACTTTAAATTGCTCCCTCTCTTGGCTTAGGAGTGGTATTCTCCAATTTAGTACTCCAGCTAGAACAAACTGGAGGCATGAAAGGCAAAAATCATGGGTTGAGAGAAGAACAATTTACTGGAAACAGCAATGAGATAGGAAAACAATAACAATGTTAATAACAAAAGGTATAAGACAGAGAAACAATTTACATGAAAAGCCTGTAACAATAAACAATATCTGACTGTTCTGTACACTACTTTAACTTCATTGGAAGGAACCCCTTCTCCTTGGAAGAGAAAGGTAGTCCCTTTCTCCTGCCTCTGGCAATGGCATGAGGTGGTATCAGGTAACTTCAGGGTCCTGGCCACACCTCTCCCAGCTACTGCAAAAATTTAACCCTGTCCTGGTTGGAACTAGGGCACTCCCAAAGTTTCCAAAGCTTTTTTTGGGTTGGGTACCTGAAATATTATTCAGCTGTTGTCAAAATATACACCTGGGAGTATGGTCACTGCAATGATCTGCAGTGATGCTGCATGGCCATTTGACAGGGAGGGAGAAAAATTGTATGCCCATGTGTACTGCCATGGGAAAGACAGAGAATGAGACCACAGCAAGGTGCTAATCCCCAGTGCAAGAGACTTCCCTGTCCTCATACTGTTGTGAGAGTATGAGAAATAGTGGGAATAGAAAAAACTCTTTTTACTCCTATTTCTGTATGAATTCTTGGTATAGTGTGGCAGCCTTTGCCATGACAGGGAGAAGGATGGACTTGATTCCCTGTCTTCTGGAATTGTCGATTAGCATTTTAATCTCTGGTGAGACAGATGCTTATTTCTGATTTGCAGAATGATTCAAGTAATGCTCAGCCCTGTGGGAGAGGAGCTAGGCCTTCAATAGGCTGTTGGGTATTGCACTGCATGTCCTACAGTATCCAAGTTATTCCCAAGGTAGTATGAGCCACTTTCTGTAGCTGGCTCCATATGGTGCTCTAGAGAAGATTCATTTACTGTGCTGGATCACAAGGTCTTCATGTCATAATGGAGGTTGCTGCAGGTTCTGTTATAGCTAGAGAAAGCCTCTTCCCAGGCTGGCAGTGTTGTCTAACCCATCTAGGATAGCAGGACACATGCCTGCTTCCTCCATGTTGCACAGCCTTGTTGGTTGAGTGCTCTGCCCCAAAGCACTGATGTATGGCACAGTGCACAGTTTCTCTTGTGGTTGCTTGGGGCTGTGGACTGGGGCGGAATGGCTTTGCTGAACACCCCGGTCTCCTGTAGCTTGTGAACCTCCTTCTGTCCTAAAACACCATCTCCAGCAATGCTCTGCTGGGGTGGTCTGTGAAGTCCATCACTGTGCATTACATCACTAATGGACTCAGGGCAACCAGATCTAGGTCAGCAAGAGCCTCTTTTGCCTGCTATGGGTGTTGTCGGTCACAGGAGATCTGCATGATGTTACTCACCCTCCATTACCCACCAAAGTGGAAGTTGAGCTGTGATGGCCATTACTCTGACACTGTGAGGGGCTGGAAAGTGGGATGGGAGGACATGGCCCTTCTCCCACCACTCTGAGTCTCTCTCAGTGCAGCCAGCCAGGCTTCCAAGCAGACGTCAATAAAAACCACATTTTTATTAAAACTGTAATGACGAATAAAAAACCTTCACATTTCTTTCAATAACTTGGGATATAAAACAGAGATTTTTATCAATTATGAAAAGGATTTTGGCCATAAAAAGGTAATTTAAAGAGTCTGAGATGGATGGCGAATAGCATTAATGTCACCCAGAACAAATGGTCCTGCATTACTCAACTGAAAGGCACAAGTGGCTGCCTGTGCAGATCCCGCTGCCGCTGCAGCCTCTGCTGTGCCTGCCCTGCCCTGTCTCTGGTAAGAGGCCCCAGTCACTGGCAGATCCCAGTGTGGCTGTCTCTACACCGACCCCTTGTGTGGGCAGCAGCTGTCCAGAACTGCTGCTCCAAGGGGAGATGGGGAAGGCAAACAGAGTTTAATGTGGCTTAGGCAGTGAACCTTGCTTTGTTTCTTGTGTCCCTGCTCACTCTGTATGCAAGTTCCAGTGTTGCTGACCCTTACTGTCGTGCCAAGGACAGCCTGGTGTCCTTATTGCCAGAGGAGCTTTCGAAGAGGGTACTGCCTCTTTCCATGGGTTTTCTCTCCACTCAGAGCTCCCAGGAGAGGATGGCTGGGTCCTGCTCATGGCAGCCTCTTCCTGGGTACTCCAGGCCCCATAGTCTAAGAGAAGGAAGGTTCTGAGTATAGATTAGAGGATAATCTCCTTTGACTTCTTTCAAATTAGTAAGATTTACAATATAGGAAGTTGGACAGTAGATTTTCTGAAGGAGAGCCTTTCTGTTTGGAAGGCCTTCTGCAGGGAAGATAAAAACTTCAGATCAGAAAGTGCAATGGGGAATGACCTGGTCAGGAATAGTTCTGAACTGGATGCTTAGTGACATTTTTTTCCTTCTATTTATGAATTCTTTAGGTGCTTGGGGGTTAGTGTATGACATACCTGCATGGAATTTGTTGGCTCAGTGTCTGTGCAGACGATAAGCTGTGTTCAGTAGAGTTTTCTCAGAATTTTGATTACACCTGAAGTGTTGCTCTGATGCAAATACATCTTGGCTGGCAGTACACATGGCAGTTGTGTCAGGCTGCATTCAGTGTCCACATCCTGCAGAGGTGGTGGATGTTCTGCACAGCAATGCTCAAGCCATTGACAGAAAGCACTTCTCAGCATGTGGGTAACCCTTCCAATTCCAAACAATTACTGGAAATTGCAGTCTGTAACTGGGTTTAATAGTTTTTATTCTTGCATATGGAAACTTTCTTTTTTCAAATGTGTATTTCCTTTGCTCAGCAATCTCCAGGCATTTCTGACACAGCAGGATCTGTGTAGGGACAGAAACATTGAGCTGCTATGTGGAGGGACTGGCTTCTGTTTCAAAGCCCACTGCTGATACCCTCTGAAATATTCTTGATACTCTGAACGTGACACAGACTGGGTTTACTATGCCTGATTTTCCTCTGAGGGAGCAAAGAATCCTGTCATCTACCTGCCCAGTGGTCTTTTAATATCCTACTTGATGCTGCCTATCTCCTGATTTCTTTCAGAAAGTTCAGTCTCAACGGTTACTTGGCTCTTGACCCATCAGAAACATGAAAACATGCAGTGAGTCAGGCAACTTTTGGCAATAGGTTATTTGTAGATGAAACAAATGTCATAAAATGAAATAAGGAATTACAGGGCCTGGCCTTGTTATAGCTGTATTTTAATCACACACAGAATAGTCACACAGAATTTTTATGAATTTTTAAGATGTACGATGATCTAATAAGTTTTGGTTTATGGCACTTCTGGGATCTGTCTCACAGGCAGCTCTTGATTCTGTGGAAGGATGCTGAGCCATAAAAAGCACTTCAACTCTGCCTGCAAGTTTTCTTCCCTTTGAAAAAACTGCTAGGAGCATTGGAAATTCTTCTTATGAGAAGCCACACACTCAACATGCTTTTATGTTTTGGGGATTGAAGCAAAAATTGAGATCTAAGAGATCTCAACATTTTTCACACCATTAGTGACCAAAGTGTGTTTGTTCCTTGTAGCCAGACCAGCTTGAGGAAGTTTTTTCATGTTATATTTGTGAACATTAAGCACATTTTGCACTTGTTTTCTGTAAGCTTTGCAGTACTTAGTTTTACAGGATGTGTAGTGCCAAAGCTCTGAAGCTGTCTGTGACAACTGAAGAAGTAAACTCACGTGACCTATTGCTTGTGCCAGGAGAGCTCAGCTGAAGCAAACATACAAGTTTCTCCCTTACAAAGCTCACATAACCACTGCATGTCAAATTGGCAAGTTCTTGGAAAAGGCTCTTCAGCACCAATCCTTCCAAATTTCAAATTACTACCAGAAAATTTACATTAGTTAGCTCATTTTGGATGATGAATGAAACTGAGGTGGTATCAGTTGTGCTTGGAGAACAAAGATAATTTTCTCAAGCACCTTATTGGATGTAGCTGATTGGTTCAGGTCTATTAACTGCTATTCCCATTTATCAAGAAAGGCTAGAAGGAAGCTAGAGCAATTAAAATTACCAGGGCTTGTTAAGAGGGGTTATAGTAAATAAGTCTCTCCATGTAACTTTTCCTGCCTTGCCCTTTGTAAACTGCTAATGTCTTTGCCTTGGCTGCCAAGAAAATGTATAAGCCAATGCCTCCTCTCCAGTCCGTCTTTTGTCCTTTGGACCATAACCTAATTTCTTACTCTTCTATTTTTTTTGTTTTCCTTTTTGTTTGAGAGAGGCGTGAGGCTGGTGCTTAATGGGATATCCTGGCCAAGGCCTTTGCCAGTCCCTTGCAGTCATTAGAACCAGCTCAGGAATTAGAGGTTGGCTGCTCCAAGGTAAACATTTGAGGCAGTGGGTGGTTCTCAGTGAGTGAGCAGGAAGGAATGGAAAGGTATGGACCAGACTGGTTCTGTGGGCCTTATCTCTCTGATGACTACACAACCATAGCACACTGATTGCAGTGTGTTGGACTGAGTGTCTCCAGTGACTTAGTGTCTTGTACCTGATGAGGGAGAAACTGCAGCCTGACCACTCTGGGATACTCTCTCCTGCCTTTGCTCTCCACAGGACGTGTCTGAAATGGATCACAGTACTTGGCCTCTCTTTGGTGAGGTGAATCCTGGATTGTAATGAGGTGCTTTTTGAAATGGTTACAATAGATGGAATCCACCAAACTGCTTTTCTTTTTCCACAGAAGCCCAAATATTTTGAATATAGGAAACAGAGCTAAATACCAGTTAGTATTTAGAGGCTTCCTGTCCTGCTCCTATTCCAGAGGCTGAGTTTGTTGCTCCATTTTTGAGCTGCATCAGCCTGAGGGAAGGAAGAAAGGCAGTTGGATTCTGGCTTTAGAATAATGGTAGATTGCTTGGAAATGCATGTGAATTAATCAAGATTACCCCCCTAGCTTTGTTTCCATAGCCCACTTTTCTCCTGGTAACAACCTCTAGCAGTACACACTGGGGGTGTCAGAGGAGAACTTAGGTTCAGGCTGTTTCCCACTGCACCCTGACTGTCAGCCCTTCCCTTTGCAGTTCTTGTCACCCTGCAATGGCAGCAGCAATGCTAGGCCTGTAAGTGTAGTTGATTTATGTTAACTGTTGAAACGATAATGTTTAATCTGTAAAGTGCTAATCTATTTTTTATGTTGATTATGAATAGGCCAGCTGTGCCTACTTTCCTATTCATAGAGTTTAGTGAACAAGCCTGTTTCACAGGCTTGGTTTGGAGGGTAATTTACATGAGAGCAGACACTGCTTTAAGGAAAGTAAATCAGCTGGGTTATACCAGTGAGGCAGGGATTTGGCAGCCCTACACAAAGATCTGGGGGCAAGGAAAAAACGTGGGAGGAAGAGGAGAAACAGACAGTTATTAAATGAACTGTAGATGGATCAGGGCAGACATCTGAAAAGTAGGGGAAATATGGTCAGGAGAAGAAAGGAAAAGTTGATATTCAGAGGAAAGATTGACAAGAAGGAAACAGGACAGGATAAACAGGCTGGTTTAGCATAGGATTTTTCTCTTTGCATCAGTGCAGAGAGCTCAGGGCTCCATGGTTTTTATGACTGGTCATTAGGGATGACCTAATGCATGGTGCCAGTGACACTATTGGCAAAGTCATTGGCAAAGAATTCAATCTGTTATGCACTTGTCTCTCTTGAGGGACTTTTATTGATCTCTGTACATTTTTTCCCAAGAGCTGGCTGTAAAGGATACAAACTCCAGGGCCCCATTCAGACCTCTTTGTGAGTTACTCTACCTCAGCTTCTCCTTAGTCCCTGCACCTTGGTCTCTGTGGTGTGGACTGCTGCATAGCTCTGTCTCTTGCATTGACTTATCTGCCATGTGTGCTGGTGTTTTGATATCCCATCAAGGCACAGTTAACACCAGTAACTGGCTTATGAGCTTTACATCTTCAGCAGAGCTTTACTACCTTTCAAGCATTATTCTTCTAAAGTAGTGACCTTATTATGTCCCTTTCTTGATAGCAGTTCAGTTCAGGCAGGGCTGCCCACATCTGCCAGACTGCATATACTTCCAGGTGTACTTTAGTTCCCTACCCCTACTTCCCTGTTCTATTAATATGGAGCAATGTTGTGCTTTGGTAAGACTTCAGGCCTGCTTGTATCTATGTAATTATAACCAAAGCCAGAGGAAAGGATATAACTGTGCAGAATCTGTCTGGGACTGGGCTTTGCCCTCTGCACATTATCATTGTATTGTGCCTCTGTCCACCCTGGTGACAGGCTGCTGGATTGTGCAATGCTGCTTCTGTCATTCCTGCTCTTTGTCCCAGGTGATGAAGATCATCAGGGGGCTGGAGCACCTCTCCTGTGAACACAGGATGAGAGAGTTGAGGCTGTTCAGCTAGGAGAAGGGGAGGACCAGGGGAGACATCATAGCCCCTTCCAGTACCTAAAGGAGACCTACAAGAGAACTGGAGAGGGACTTTTTACAAGGCTGTGGTAGTGATAGGACAAGAGGGAATGACTTCAAACTGAAAGATAGTAGGTTTAGGTTAGATATTAGAAAAAAATTCTTTTCTGTGAAGGTAGTGAGATACTGAAACAGATTGCCTGTGGCTGCCCCATTCCTAGAAGTGTTTAAAGCCAGGCTGGTTGGGACTTTGAGCAACCTGGTTTAGTGGAAGGTGTCCCTGCCCATGGCAGGGAGATTGGAGGTAGGTGGTCTCTTTAAGGTCCCTTCCAACCCAAACCATTGTATGATACTATAAAACAAAGTGCAGTGCTGTCCTGCACACACACTGCAGGAACCCTCCAATATTCCTGCACACCCTGCCTCTGCACACACACAAGCACTGATCCTATTCTTCATTTGCCCCTCTGTGGATAGATTTTGCCCCATACAAGCTGTGTACACAAATGCCCTGCTTCATGCTTGCTTTTTAACTCTGTGCTCAAACCCTGGCACAGCTTCACTTCCTGACCAAATCCTTGTACCTGACCTCTTCCAAACATCCCCTCATCACACTCTGTATAGTCACATTAAACTACCCATACACATTCCCCCCTCCATCCCCTGCCTTGTCTTATACACTTCTTGAAGCCCCCAGGCTTTCAAAGCTGAATCAGGGGTATTTGAGATGAGGCACAGGTGATGTGTGTTCCTGAAGGTCCCCATATATCCTCAGGCTCTGGCAGCTGGTTATTTCTCACAGGACTGCTGCTGTGGTGCAGGCTTACTGCTGACAGGGCCCTTGGGGCATTTCTGCAGTCCTCTCTGAGCCTCCCTCTGCCTGGCTGTCACTAATATGGAGCATTTTGTTGTGGCTCCTTGACCCTTTCCTACACAGATTTCAGCCAGTGTGTGGTGGGGATGTGTTTGTAACTGGAATCAAAATGGTCTTAGAAGTTCATTTACTTCTGAGTGTTTTCTTAAATCTAATCTTGTTTATGTGCCAACTGGCCCCATCTCTGTGGCATTTTGAGAGAGGCTTCGTCTTGATACAGGTAAGAAAAGTTTACATTGAGAACTACCAATCACAGTGGCAACAACTTCCCCAGGCATGTGATAGAGACCTCATCACTGGAGATTTTTAAGATGTTATAATCTCTTCTAGGCCTTCTTTCCCATGAGAAGTTAAACCAGACCATCTTTTGAAGTTCCTTCTAACCAGAGCTGTTCTATGATTTCATGATTTTTGCACAAGGCTGCTGGCATCTGTAGGGGTGGTATGTCATTTGGGAATATGTCTTCAGGAATTCAGTCAAGGAGTTCTGGGTGTTGGGGACCTCCACTTTTCTTCCTGTATGTGTGGCTCAAGAGAAATGGGAACTTTGAGGGGAAGTGGGACAAAAATTGGCTTGTTTTCACCTGTCATTTGTGAGAGTTAGCACTTGATGTCTGGTACTAGATTCAGACCTCAAAATGAGGTCAAGGCTGTAGGCGTGCTTGGCAGAAAGTTGGTGACATTCTCTGTTGTGAAGAGAAAGGAGACAGAAGGGATGGTTTAAGTGAGATTAGGAACTGTGCTTTAGCTTTGTTGAATGTGAACAGAGATATGACTATCTGAAAGAAGATGACTGAGAAGCAGGCTGAAATTTCAGTTTGGCTGGAAGCAGGCTGATGTAGAGTACAGAGCCAGAACTACGAGTCAGCAGAAAGGAAGTGGGAATTTTATGTATTTTATGTGAGCTGTTTTCCAGATGCAGTGGTGGGGGTAGAGGTTGTGAGCAGAGCTTTGTGTAACATCTCCAGAAAGCTGGGAAAGGGATAAGCCAGCTGCTCAGATGTACTAACAGAGCCATTAAAAGAGCAGAAGGCTGAGAAGACTCTTCCCTTCCTTAGGAGCTACTGGGATGTTCCTGCTATGTTAGCACTTTCAGCTCTATTGCTTGGGAGCTGAGGAGCTGCAAAGAACACAGAAAGCCTTGAAGATCTTAATAGAAAGGAGCCACTACTGCTCTACCTCAACCATGGAATAAGAATCCCTTTGGGCAGATGTGATGCAACAAAGAGTTGTCTTCTGCTGTGCTTCCACTGTGCACTGGTGTAACAAATTAGACCCTCCTTTGTTAGGAGGAGAAGGAAAGAGAAAGAATGGTTTCAATTAAAATACAAAAGATGGCTGGGAGTGGAGGCATTGTGTGTTCTTGAAGGACTGTGATTCCAGTCTGTCTGAACAACCGACAAGTGTGGCTCCATCCTCACAGACAGGAGAGATGCACAGGAAGTGGTATTTCCCCAAGAAGTCAGAGAGAAAAGAGTGGATTTAGTGAGCATTGCTCACCTGGGAGAAAGATAAAAGAGCAAATTAAATAGAGCATTTGTATGTGCAGGGGAAGAGCAGGGAAGCATCTGCCCCATAGCCTGCACTGTTGGAGTGAATAAGTAGCTCATAAGTCACTATTTTCTTTTTTCAGCATGATGGAATGGAAAGCAAACAGGATTATATATGTGTATACACACCTTGTCTTTACTTTGCTTTGGTCTGTGCATTTTGCATAGGCTATAAGATACTTCTGTCATGCAAAATAGAGTGCACAGTGACATCGTTTACTGTGCACATAGAGAAACTGTCGTTTTTTATATTCCCTTTCCACACAAGCTTAGTTGTTGGTGGATTCTTGCTTGACCATTAGGATCAGGAAGGACTGCTGTTGGAGGCCAGTCACAGACAGGCTGGGGTGCAGAAATGCTTTAGGGTATCAGAAAGGTGATTAGCTGCAAAAGATGTTATATTCTGAGTGGAAAGAAGTGGGATGCTGAACAGGCAGCTAATTAGCACAATGACCTGTGATATCTGGAGACAGAAAATGAGCATTTTCTCAATGTCCACATCAGTGTTAGAGGGACTGGTACTTTGTTATCATTTGGGGATTCTGAGGAAATAGTTGATTCAGTCATGCAAGGTTCTTCCTTCCCTCTTCTCCGCAGGAAAGTGAACTGGACTTGCAGCTTAAAATTACAATGCAGCTTCCAACAGCAAAACCTTTTCCTTGGTAATGGACATTTTTGAGAAATAGAATTTCTTGGAATGTAATTCTGCAAATGAGATAATAGACATGGGGGAAAGCTACCTGAATGGAGTACTTTGACCAGGAATAATGTTCACACACACGTGGGTGGGTTAGAAACCTGTTTGGAGACATTCCAGCTTTGCCGTTTCCTTTTCTCTGGTTTCATCTATATGCTTGTGCTACCAAAGATGATGTGCTAGCCCTGCAGATGATGTCTGGACTCTGCTTTCTTACAATTTAGCTTGATACCTGCCTTACATCGGAAGTATATTGTGCAGTTTCTCTGCTTTCAGAGTGCTTTGTGAAACCTGGACAAAGAACAGCTGAATGAAGCTAAGCAAGGAAGAGGCTGTGGTGAAATGCTATTGGAAAACCTGTAGAAGTCCCAACTGTTGAAAGCATCTCTGGGTGCTGAGCTAATCTGTTAATCTTAGCATCCTGTGTCTCTGGAAGGTAGTAGGACATCCAGTAGCTTAATCAGTGAAAAACATTCATCTCCTTGTGCCAGTCAGGAGGATGTTCCTGAGCCAGTTATGTTCCAGTCTGGCCATGACAATCCTTGCTTTTGTTAGAATGAATGTTGTTTGTTTGTGGGAGCCATGGATAAGTGGCTCACCTTTTAGAGAGATGGGAGATGAGGCCCACCTCACACACAGGGTCTCAGGAGACATACATCAGCTCTGTCTGCTCATTGCTCTTACTGCCTGTTGTAGCTGTCACCACTGAGATCCAGGTTTCGATCTGGGATGAGTGATAGTCTCAGACAGTTCTGCCTTGTCTTAAGGATCTGACTTACTCAGGAAAATAAATGAAGCTACCATGAATGTGTCTGAGCACAGACTGTTATGCAGGAGTCATCAGGGATGGAATAAAAGGTGGTTTTCTTCAAGGTATGGCTCTGTAATAATTAAAAGTACTATAGCAAGTAAAGTAGACTGTTACTATTGCTGCACAGCACTATAGTGCTGTGAATACAAGAGCAGCATGTGGTGAATACAAGAGCAGCTTCCTGTAGGCTTTTCCATTGCTTGTCTAGCCAAAAGAGGCTACAGAAAGAGGATGATAGGTGAGCAGAACAGGAAGTAGCCAGGATCCTAGGTATCAGACAGTGAATGAGTGAGCAAACGTTGTTCTCTGGCTGAGGGCGATCAAGGACCCTTCCTTTAGCAGAGTTCATTTTCTGTAACACTAATGGCTTTGTAACTGAGAAATGCTGTTGGTAGGATCTCAGAGAAGATTCTCAGGGTTTTAGCAGATGGTTGGCTGCAGAGGACCAAAGTAGTGCAAGGTAGAAATAACCTGAGTCACAACCCTTTTTCTACAAGAAAGGTTGATAGACAGCCCTGGGTTTGTGATATTGCTGTGCAATGTTAGCAGTGATTAATGAAGTGATTGGCTGAAGTTACTGGTGATTGGCATGCCAGAAGTGAATGTGTACCATTGGCATGTGAAGTGACATATTTGTGGCTGTGTGTAGTAACTGTTGTATATGTATTTTACAGATAGGTTTTTAAAAGCAAAGCTAAAAATTTGGTCCTTATAAATTAGACAAGTGCAGGTTTCTAGCTGTGTTGACAGCCCTAATTCTGCTCATCCAAGCATGAGTGCTGTGACATGGTGTGGCCCAGCATCACATGGGATATCAAGGAGAAACAATGTTATAGCTCAGCTCTTCCAAATTCTAGGCAGGCACCTTATTGCGTATCTCCCCCTGAAAAGAACAGCGTTATTTGTCATCCTGTGCACTGAAAGATGCAGGGATTTTCTGTAATAAGCCATAGGTAATCATTTCAGTGCATGAGAACACACACATACCTTTACCTACATTCATTTGGATGCAGTTTATAGCTCTCTATATATGCACACGTGCATGTAAATGTAACACCAACAAATGCATTGAAAAGAAAACCACTATTCTGTATATATCTACAATATTATTAAAAATACTGAATTAATAAATACATGTTCTTGACAGATGCATTTAGGAACCATCAATTAAGCCTGGCATTCATTAGGTGGGGAGAAGTCCAATCAGATTTCACTGACTCAACAAAGCCACCTATAAATTGTGGGCTGTTTGTTCTGACGTTTGATGAATTATTCTTCATAATCCACTGTCTACTGCGATAAATCTAATCTTTCAGGTTTTGCTGTCTTAATAATTCTCAGAGCAACACTGTGACATTTTGTTTTTGTAGAGGGGATAGAAAGGCTGGGACAATGGAAAAAAACCCTCACTTGCTGTCTGGGAAGTATATTGCTCTACACCAAGGTAACATTTTTCTCACACATAGAACTCTGGTCTTGCAGACTTGCAGGGATCAGTGAGTCCTTGGCAACATGAGCCATTATGTGTATCTTTTTGAAAAGATGACCAGCCTAAGATGGTTCACATTCTGTAAACCAAGAAAGGCATTCAGATTTTTGAGAGCAGTAGTGTGCTTGTTTTGATAAAGTGAATTCCAAAAGTCCTGATGCCTTCTGTTGTTAGTGATCCAGCATTTCACTGCACCCTAAATTTGTCTTGAACAAGCTGCTTACACATGGCCAACATTCATCACAATGGCAGAACAGAGCCACCACATCTCATGTGAAATAATGTTATATAGTGCTGGGCTGGGAAAGGGCTCCATGACTTAGGCTCCTGCTCCAGGGTACCATGCTAGCAGCCTTTCTGGAGAGGGAAGGGAACATACCTCTCTATGAAGTGGGCAAGTTGAAACCAGGCAGTAATAGTCCATCATTTGCTGCAGCACATGGATATAAAAAGGTTGGGATTAAGAGGCAATATATTTCAGAAGAAATTAGCTAGCAAGACATGCACATTTAACTTTTATGGTTTAGAGATTAAGATATCAGGCTGGAACTTGGGATATCTGGGTTAAATCCCAGCTCTGTCAAAGACTTCTCAGAACATGCTCGGCAGGTCGTGTAAGGTAATACTTTCAGAAAGGACTCAGGATTTGGGAGTTTTAATCCAATTGACTTCCAGTATCTTCCTAAGTGTTTGAGGACAGGATTCTCAAAAAATACTGAGGCATCCTGATGCCCAGTATGTGTTACAGACCTTGGGAAGAGCAGCTGTGCTTTGGGAAAGCATTTCAGCATGTGAGGAAGCCTGTCACTGACATCTGGGAACTCCTGGGAAGCATGAGTTTGTGCAGGGCACATGGTGGCTGTGCACATCATACCATGGCACTCTGGGCTTAATGTGGTCTCTAGGTGCAACCTCAGCACAAATACATACTAGTCAGTGTTTAAGTAGATAGATCCTGTTAGAGCTCTTATATCAGTTCCTTGAAGTGTGAATACTAATACCAACAATCATGAAAAGATTTTGCATATTTAAAATTTAATGAGCTTCATTCTTTAGAATTAAACAGTCAGAGCTGTGTTTCCAGCCAGTGAAGTACAGTGCACATTAATTTGCTGGTGGAGCATGTGCCCAATGGGGACCTGGCTATGCAGAAGGAGCGAGGGAAGCTGCTGTGTGCAGGGACACCACTCACCTGTACAGCTGTAAACCTGCAGCTGGCTGCCCTATTCCTTTGAAAGAGCAGCCCTAAAGTTCCTTTTAAACCTTTATTAAACCTGTTGGGAAACTATGCTTGTTTCATCTCCTGCAAGGATTACAGATGGTAACAGTGAGTTTGATGAGGCCATTTGAGACCAGCTGTAGCCTGGAAAAAACTTGAGAGTTCCTTAAGTCAGGTTGGCTCCAAGACTCCCCCAGACCTTTGCTTGCTAATTATCCATCCTGGAAATAAGTTTTTGTTAAGGGTGCTTGTGAGCAGTAAGAGCCTGCAGCCTGTTCCAAGAACTCCCTGCTTGCATGAAATGGGTGCAGCCACCTTCCCTTGGAAGGACCCCACTCCCCAGCAGGCAGTGTGGGAACCTGGCTCACCTCTCCTTTCTTCCATTGATACCACCTCTTGCTTGGCTTTAGCTGTCTGGGCCCACAGCCTGCAGCAGAGGCATAGGCTACCTCCAGCGAGCTGAGAAAAGACGATTCCATAATGAACGAGGGTCATTTGCTAAGTGGGGGGTCCTGGAGCCCAGCCATAATTGTGCTTCTGCTTTATCTCAGCCTCACACCTCCTCATGTAATGGCTTGGCTGTGATCTGCTCCCTCCCCCTGTGCATACTCTGCCCTTCTGCTCCTGGGGTATCCATTAATTCTCTGGCCCTGTTGCAGTCCCTTGCCTTGTTGTCCCTGTCTGCAGCCTGTGAATGTGCACAAATTTGCCTTGGAATTGCAGTAGGGCCACTGGGCTGGGTCTACCAGGCATGACTGCTGACCTCACTTTCATGTCCTAAGTAGCAAGTTTTTAAATGAAACTCTTCTATCCAAAATAACTCCTAGATGCAGCTTTCTTCAGTTATGTTTCTTTAGAAAACTTAGTCACACGATAATGAGGTGTATATTATTCCTGCCAGAGGGAACATGTGCAGCTTTTTTTTTCCCCTACATGCATTCAGTACTAGTGAAAATGGTTGGATTGACAGTGTAGGCAATTAAGAGGTTTTGAAATTTAGAACAGATGGAATTTTATCCAATTTATATATGATCTTACTATAAATGTACCTTACTGGATTCAAGCCAGTGAACTCCCAGTTCTGTATTTTAACCTTTGAGGGATGTTACCCAGCCTTATGAGAGTTAGACTAGTAACCACTTTGTAAAAGGTACATCCCTCTAATACAAGGATGTAGGGAGTGAAAGAGTTGAAGAAAATCCCACTCAACCTCATGTGGCAAGTTCTCTGTTTGCATTATTTTCTTCCTTATGGGATATTACAGCCCAGCATGCTCTTGGCCACCTTAAATCTTTACACTTAAAAGATCCTCTCTTCAGGCAATAGATAAACTCCACATAAAGGTAAAAGTCCCTGTGTCTTGAACACATTTTCTCTTAAGACACAAATGTCAATAGGTTTGAATTATGGACCTGCTGTAATTAAAAGCCACATAACTAGTTGTTTTTAAATGCAGTTGTTTTACTTAATTGATTTTGCCGCCAGGACCAAAGAGAATTAATTAAATAAATAAAATGCACCTTGCTAGTGAATTACTGGAGGCAGCTGAATCTGTGTTGGTATCTAATTACTGCAAATGCTCCAGTTTGTTGCTAGCAATAGTTTTCTGTGGGAGGGGCTGGGAGAGAAGGCGTAGGGTGGTGTGTGAGGGGGCTCATTCCTTGCCAGCTGCAGGAGGGAACAGGCTGCTCCTTGTAGTATTTTTCTTCCTTTTCAGCAAAAAGAGTATTCGTTTAAGGCTTTGCAAGAAGAGTTTGCTTAGAAGGTCTTTATTCATATTTAATTGCTAGGTTGCTGCAGCTCCCATCTTTAATTACCTTTTAAAAAGCAGGTTATAAAAATGCACTGACATTCTTTCTTTTTTGTTACTGCATAAATTACAGGCTTCTCAACTGCTCACTTGAAATCAGTTGAGCCTGCGAGAAGGGTAGGACAGGTTCCCTTTGCTGACTTCTGGAAACTTCACCTTGCCCTACAGAGCAGGACAAAAATCCTCAACTGGCATTACATGAACTGTGCCTGAAGCCACATACCTGTGTTGGCCCTTCCTGTGAGCTGACTGGCTGTGCAGAGGGGCCTGGCTCGTCAGCCAGGCCGATACCGTGCTACTGTGGCCGTAGTGTTTCCAGAGCCTGCCCTGCCTGGTGCTGCACTGAGGGTCTCTAACAGGATGCTGTGTTGTGCAGGGCACATGGGCCTTTGCCCTCTCCTCTTGCCTCACCCATATCTACCTCAAATTTTGCTTCCTGGACCTGCTCCTGGTAAATCTACTTCACCTGCAACTTTCCTTGTAGTCTAGTACTGAATTTCTCAGCCAGAGCTTTTAATATTTTCCTCTCCTGCTTGCCAAGTGCTTTGCTGTCCCTGATTGGTGCTTTTTCTGAGTTGAGAGCTCTGGTTACTTTTACAGAAGGTGTGGCAAAGTCCATCACATTAAATATGTTTTCAGGCCAAGTTGTCATGGTTGAAACAGCAATTTTTGTCCCTCTGCCCTGAATGCAGCCCTTAACCACTGCTCCCAGCCCTGTGCTGGCTTTCACCAAGTAAGCTAGCTGCTGCTGCTGTAATGCACAGGAATGCACACTGTCAGGTTTCAGGGGTGATGGTGGGTGGTATTAAATGTCTGCAAAAGCAATACGTGCAAAGGAACAGCTGTTGGCGTCTGCACCCAGGATGCTGACCATAGTCACTCCAAACCATTTTCAGGACAGCCTGGAGAAGTCTCTCACATACTGCCTGGCCACTACAAGTCCAAGATGAAATGTGATGCTGGGGCTCTACCACAGATTTCCATAAGCAGAGGATCTCCAGGGCACTTGCACGTTTGGCAGACTTCGCTCCAAGGCCAAACAATGACAGGGCTAAGAGAGGGGACAGAAGAAGGGTGAAAGGGCTGAGTCTGCCCAGCTTTGGCAAAAGAACTCTCTGGCCTGTGGGCAGGGTTTTCCTGAGAATAACCTCTGTTACCTCAAGCTGATGCCTCTTTCTCTTCTCTTCTCTCTGCAGATAAAAGAGCTCTTTATGAGTTTTGAAGACACTCCCTTGGGAGCAGCATCACTAGCCCAGGTACACAAAGCAGTGCTGCAGGATGGGAGAACGGTGGCAGTGAAAATCCAGCACCCCAAGGTCCAAGCTCAGAGCTCCAAGGATATTTTGCTCATGGAGGTAAAACTACCTGTTGACTTTAACTTATAGAACAATTGCCATTGAAATATATGGGGACCGTGTTCACCTGTGATGTAAGCAGGTATAACAACACCAACCTGTGGCTTTGAAACCTCCACAGAGATCAATGCTGTCTTGCAGGATTAATACAGAAAATTGGTGAGGATTGCAGTGCTGGTGATTGTGTGGACGGAGAGACTGAACAACAGGGTGAGAGGGAAGGAGGGCAGAAGGAGAAGACAGGTAAAGATGAATGACATCATAGTAAGTCCATATAAGATTTGAGAAGTAGAGAGTGAGTCCTGAAGTCTCTTTTCAGCCTGTGTGCCCATTAACTGGTCTCAGTTCTCTTGTAGTCAGGGCTGTGTGGCCAAGGAAAATTGTTGTTCATGATTAGCATGTTTTTTTAAAAAATTAATTCTAGTGTGTATTCAACAGTGGATGAGGTTGCTATGATTCAATTTTGTTTCTTGATCAGCTCCTTAATGCTGAACTGATTCATGGTAAAAACAAAACCACTGAAATACAGAGAGGGTCATCTAACAGGGGCAGATAGACAAATCAGGGATTCAGCTAGGAAAAAAGTTTCAATGCCTAGCTCCTGTTCCTCTCCTGGATGGTGGGTAGCACTCACATTTCACAATGCAATGATGTAGCTTTTCCCAAACTTCTAAGTCTAGCTATGGAAAAGAGGAAAGGGAGAAAATCTGCAGCACTGCCCTGCATTGCAGCAGACAAAGATGCCAGTGATATGGTATAGAATAGGAAATGGACACAGGGCTGAGGTGAAGGAGATGGGAAGAATTAAGTCTGTAAGTGGTAACACGAAAACTTTTTGCTCTCCTATAATATATATATATATATATATATGCCTGTATAATACAGTAAGTGCACATTAGTTGGCAGACAGGTAGGTCCATGGTAAAGAGGGGAAGCTTAAGCTGAGGAGTTCTGATGAGTGTTTGGAGGGTATTGCTGATGCAGTAACACAGTTCTCCATCAGAAGATCAGAAATCGAAGATTCTGCCAGCACCCTCTCAGAGTACCACATAACTAAAGCTTCTCTAGGCAATTAAAATACCCTGCTTTGAGCTATTTTGGCTAGTCTTCATAGAAGCACAGCTGGTTTCAGCTGGGGTACATTAGTTTGCAGCTGAGTATTTCATTTGAAGTCATAGTAAAAGAAATTTTTGGGTTCCAGCATGATGCCCCACTAAGATAGGATCTGTCCATTTCAGTGCTGGTTTGAGAACACAGAACTGTTTGAACTGGCTTTGGGTCCAGCTGTACATTTAAATTTGATTCAGATGTTCTCCTGGACTTACTTCAGTGGTCTGCCCAGTGAATTTGCTTCTGTGAGTCATCATATGCACAGCACTTCTCAGGGGGTTTATGACATCCTTCACTCCCTCCCAAAACAGGGGGGCAGAAAAAGAGCAGTCAAGGGTTAAGGATGAGCAGGTAATGAAAGAGTGTGGGATCAGGGCAATAAGAGGATTCTGTATGAATGAACCAAAACCTTGGGACATTTGCCCTTCTAACAGTGGGTATCACAGAAACACACCTCCTGACACCATGTTGCTGTGATTGCTGATTATACTGGTAAGAGACATCTAAACAAATTCTTTTAGAATGATTCCTGTCTGGGAAACTTGAAACTAAAACAGTGTATTTTCTTTGGTAGTTTAGTACTGCCCTTCTTGAACAGACAGTCTAGTTTACCATCTGCATGTTGTATATACACAGGTATGGGAAAGTAAGTCAGAATGTGACACATGCAGTTTTGTTTTTAAAAGGTCTTTTTTGTGGAGTCTTGGCTTACATGCATCATTGTATCTTTATATGGGACTGTTTTTGTGTAGACTGCATAGAAAGCCAGATCCGATGTGCTGATGTTCTGGTCCTTTAAGAATCAGACAGACATTGCAGCTAGGTAAGAGGTTAATTTAAATATTGATGGAGATGGTCTTATTTAGAGACTGATGGGAAGGCATCTGAACAAGAAAAGGTAGCTGGAAAATTCCTAAATTCACTTGAGGTTTCATAGCATCAATGCTGACTCTTTAAAAATCAGTACAGCATCTGATAAACCCAGAGAGAGATATCTCGCTGCTCTCTATATATCAATAATTATTTCAAGACAATATGTTAGACAGATGTCAGAAAAGGGATAGGTGAAATATTTGTTAGTATGTCCCTGATGATGGTCAAGTTGGCAAATTGATTGAAAAAACATTTGAAGAAAGGAAAAAAAATGCATGAATTTTCTCATGTCAGGCACCAATGAAATAATCTTGGACACCCTATGAAGTTTGTATTCATGTTCATGAAGATCGCTGGTTACATTTCATTTGGGTGACATAAATTTGAAAGGATTTATGCCTCTACATATAACAGTAAAAAATACAATTCAATAGTGTCTGGAACCTGATGATTACATTTTTAAAGGAACATTGAGTTTGCAACTGACATTTAGATAAGAGAAGTTGAGATGGGGTGGAGAACAAATGTTGTCACACAACTGAACAGGAGCAGTGATGGTTCCTAAATTTATTTTTGTCATACATTTCAAAGATAGCAGCTTCCTGTGTGTACTTTAAATGTTCCTCCTGCAGTGCAGGAGTTCCTACCTCAGTGGTGGAGATCGAGAAAGGGAAACTGTGCAATAACACACACTTAAAAGCCTGTTTCTGTTTGCAGATGAATGTGCAGAACAGGTGAAATAAAGACAGCAAGGTGCATTCTATTTTTATGGTTTTTTTACTTGTTTTATGACTCAGTTAAAAACAGCCAAACAAATTATCTTCCTTAAGGTGTGGTCCAAATTGTCAGCTTGTGTAAATTTGTGGCTCTGGTGGAGAAACTGTCCCTTTGTTTAAGCAGAAAGCATGCTTGGCTGCTGTGATTATGCCATCCAATTGTGTGATGTTGATTCACTCACACCTTAAATGTTGCTTCAATCAAATGTTTCAAGGAACTTTTCAGCTGGGCTTTTCAAGGTCCTGTGTTGCTGAATACTTAATCTCTTTAAGAAGAAGAGCATTCCATGTAGTGGAGATATGATACTTGGAAAATACCTCCTCAGCCTTGTGAGGATGGCTTTGCCTGATGCTGAAGAGCAATTTGCCCTCTGACCCCCACCAGAATAGTTATTTAAAGATCTGTAGCGTACAAACTGTATCCAAACTCCACTGTCTTCTTTGAACTGCCCAGAGGATTTTCTGTGCTCAGCAGTGGAAGAAGTAACATAGAGGTGACAAGTCTTACTTTAGATCTTCCTCTAATCTTCTACATTATCTGAGAGCTGTTCAAATGAAGCCAAAGAACAACTTGTAGAATTTGAGGACTCAGAAGACAATTGCTCCAGGGCAACACCCTTAGTGAGATCTGGCCATATGGTCTCTTCTCCAGTGCTTTGTTCTCTACTTCTAGGCAGCAGCCAGCTGGCTTCCCTTTGATGTGTGCCATCATTTAACTGCTATATGTGCCTTTCTCTGTGGAAGTGTAGGCCAGAATTTGTGTTACATGACCAAGGCATGACACTGTGTTGTGTTGTGATACTGTAGGAACCCTAAAAACACTTGGATTTTTTATCCGTAAGTTATTATGGAATCATCCTATCAAAACAGAACTGTGTGTAGCTGTGTGGCTTTGGAGCCAGGATGCAACTGATTGTCTGTTTCCTTGTTCTCAGGTTCTCCTCTTGGTTGTGAAGCAGATTTTTCCAGATTTTGAGTTCATGTGGCTGGTGGAAGAAGCTAAGAAGAATCTGCCCTTGGAGCTGGATTTCCTCAATGAAGGCAGAAATGCTGAGAAGGTTGCTCATATGCTCAAAAACTTTGAGTTCCTGAAGGTGAGGAAATACATATTTGTGTCTATGTATGTGCATTAATAGTCTCCCTTACTGTGTCTTATGCCCCTCATTCACCAAGTGGAGGAACCATAAGGAGGGAGAATGGAGTTCAGTCAATCTGTGTTGTTCAGCCTACACTGTGCTGCTAATACAGACCAGAAAATGCTCTTAGACATGCTTTCTCCTTGTTTGTTTCCTACTGAATGTACTCCATTGGATCAGGAATGGTAGCTTGGGCTCAGCAGTCTCTGGAGCCTGCTACTCATTTTCCCACGTTTTCTTTCTGGATTTCATTTTCATTTTCTTTTTGAACTTGTTCAGAGACTGTGAATCTGCCATTCTTTGCTGAGTCATCTGATGATACCTTTCTTTGAGCTCTATCTCAACTGAGGGCCAGAAATGGACACAGAACAGGAGAGCTAGACTGAAACTGATAATGACAAGTAGTATTGAGGACACCTTGTATCTCGGGAAGCAGCATATTCACATGAGTCCTTCCTACAGCAAAAAAGCACATTCTCACTCTAGAATTGGACATCCATCTTTCATACACATCTATGGCTAATGCATTCATGTTACCTTCATACAGAAAGGCAATTCCACCCATGTGTGGTCTTCCCCACTGACACTTTTACCCCACCTCCCCTGCCACACTGACAGATGTCTCAAGTACACCCAGATATGCACACATCTCATTATTGGAAAGACATAAGGTCGCATCTTCGAAGTCACACATTCAGAAATCTTTTGCTGACATACAAGAGGCACAGGCCTCCAGTGTGTGCTTTCTGGAAACACTGATGTGACTGTGCCCATGGCACATACAAAAAGACAGCAAAAACTGCACCCTGCTGTGGACCTTCCTGTATACACATTTCTAAATGAGCTTTTCACCTCCTGTTTATGTAGAAGTCCCGAGATAGAAGTGACAGAGGTCTGAAATAAGGTGAGTTTTTTTAGGCTTTACAGGCTGATATATCCATTTTTCCTTGCTTCTTCCATGCAAGAGCTGTAATTCCATGTTGCCTGACCCAGCTTTGGAGCAGTCCTTTTGGAGCTCAGTGGCAGCAGTGGCCTTCCCATAGACCCAAGTAGCTAAAAGCCACCACATGGAAGGCCAGAGGCCAGTGGTTTTGCTGAGTGGGCGCTTATCCGAAGTGATGCACCTTAGAGAGTGTATCCATTGCAGCCGTAAGTGGCATACTGTGAAGTAAATCCCCATGGAGACAGCCAATCACTTCCTTGCTGGGGTAAGGAGCTATCATATCAATGTGTGTAACAATAACAAATGACTTGAGATGGCTAAATAATGGATCCTCCTGTCTGACCTGCCAATTCAGAGACATGTTCATCACCTAAAAGCAACAGAAGAATTGGGCTCCTGTATCATAAATTTTCCTAAACACGCTAGAAAGCTGAGAAGTAGATTTTGTGCTGTGAACCTGTTTGAGCTTTTAAAGCCAGAGATAAATTATTTCCACACACTAGCATTAGAGCCAAACATCTGTGAGTAATTAAAAAAATCACTGAAGAATTTGGCTGTGATTGAGAGAGGCATCTCTGACAGCATGAATAGTGCTTTAAAAGCCCACTGACTTGCCTGTGTAAATCCTGAGACAAGAATGAGTGTCATTGGAAGTGATCTAAGGGATCAGTGAGCTAGATGGGATGGGGAACTGTTAGTTTCAGAGTTAGCAGGCTTTCTCACCAGTTTAACTGCAAAGAATGGGCATCCAGGTAAGCTGGGAAGGCTCGTGAGTGTCTGACTTCTCCTTGCTCATAGTGGGTCTGTGGCATCAAAGTCTAAGTAAAGTTCATGTGCAAAGTATACCAGGAGTGTTGAATGGTGGAACTGAGGGACATTGAAATTGCTCAGCAAAGGAGCCTTTGGTCTGAAGTGGCACACACACGGTAAAGTAAAAGTGGTCTCTCTAGGACAGGAGCAGGAGGGAAGCAGATAGTTTGTAAGGGACTGGGACACTGTCAGTAGTTAAAAGCAACAGATCAGGAGCTATGATGAGCTACAGTGACCTGGCTGATCACTCTCTGGTTTGGGTCAGTTGATGGACAGCACCTCTTACTCTTCCTGTCCTGCCCCAAGGTGCTAGTCCTGAGTCCACGGCTGTGTTAGGAGGGTGAGGAGAGGGCACTGCACAGCTGGCTCACTATTTGCATGATCCAAAATTATTATCTCTGTACTGGGGCACAGTAATGGGAGTGGGCAGAGCTCCCTTATGTCTTTGCTAACATGTACATGTGTGGCTTCACCCATGTGCAAAAGCAGATCTGGGCAGATTGAGGGTTTGGTCAGCACAGTTACATGAGGAATATCAAAAGGGAATTCAGCAAAATGGATCTTAACTATAGGGACTTCAGCATGGGAGAAATTTTTCTTGAGAGGGATGCTGGAAAATGGGGAGCCAGCCTGAGTGACATTTTTGTCACTGCCTCCCTGGATGACACCAGACATCTTCTCTGGTACCTCACTCAGCTTGATCTACCACAGCTTGAATGAAAAGCGCTTTGACATTTTACATTCATTACTGTGTTGTTGGCAATAAGATAGTTAAGGCTCTCCCAGGGTTTCTGTGACAAGTCCCTTATTTGTGACACTCGATTTTTTTCCCAGTTCAATTGCAGATGGCCTAAGTATGCAGGGTTTGTCAGCTCAAAGGCGTTCGTGTTCCAAAGGGCACTGCGGAGATACAATTTATGACGATGGCTTATAATTTTTAAAGCTGCATAAGTGGACCCTGTGCATAGCAAACAAGATGCAGTTCCTGTCTAAGGGAGCTGAGTGGATGATTCAGAAACTTGCAATAGGTACTAGTTAAACAGCCCAGCTAGAGGAGCTGCAGAGCAGGTAAGAGAGGTATCTCAGACATCACTGGGAATGGGAGGTGGTCAAAATCCTGTAGAGCGTGGCCAGAAATGTTGCATGAGATCAGATCCTGCTGTGGTTGAATTGATGTATTATCCTTGTACACATTGCTGCTGCCCTGGGGAAGAGGCTGATGGATGGATTTACCTCCCTTGTGCTCATCAAAAAAAACAAGTCCTCACTTCAGCTGCTTCCATTTTTACTCCTTTTCTGGGATTTGTATGATATATTCTCCTTCCTTTCCTAAGCTGTTGCCTGACCTAACCCATCTATTTCTGTTTCAGGTCCCCAGGATCTACTGGGAGCTCTCGACAAGGCGTGTCCTTCTCATGGAGTTTATGGAAGGGGGACAAGTGAATGACAGGGCCTATATGGAGAGGAATGGCATCAACGTCAATGAGGTAGTTTCTCAGCCATCTCTGAATTGGGCAATGCAAAACTGGTGTTGACCTTGATGCAAAATGGAGGCTGACAGGACAGGATGGGACAGGGCAGAAGAATAAGCACACCCAGATGTGAACAGAGCAATCAACCTGAGAGATCTCTGTTCTTGTGCTCCTTGGAAAAGTACACAATCCCTTTTGAGGAGCCCTCTCCTGTAGGCTGCAGTGCTAGGGAGATCTTCAAGGAGACACAGTGAAAGAGACTGTGCTCTTACATTAAAGACACCTGTAGTTTGTTCCAAGATGGAAGTTCCTGTTACCCTATAGGAACAACTTCAGTTTCTGATTATTTTTATCTTGTGGACTTTGCTGTTAAGAGAGACTTGAAAAGTTCTGTCTGTAGCAAAACATGGTCAGCTCCATTCATCTGGACCAGTCAACTGGTTGTTTCTTTGAGTGAGTTTATCCTATACTTCTGCTAGACAGAGGTGAAGTCTAGCTCACACACTCAGATAGAAGAGTGAGTATTCCTCATGTCTTGAGGTAATCAGAAGGACTTGTTTTGATGCATTAATGAGAGGGCTCTTGAACAATACATACATTTAGATTTTGAGGTGGGCTTCCTCATAGATCTCAGACAGAAGATCCATTTTGAGTTTGAGGTAGCTAGCATAGAGATTTTCTTTGAATTTTCTCAGACTGCTGGAGTTTGTAAAATTGTAGAGAAGCAGCTAATTTCAGTTTTTCTAACTCACGGAGACTTTTGCTTGTGATAGGAGCAATGTAGGGTGAAAATTTCTGCTAACTGTTTTGTTTATCCATGCCTTTGGGAAGGTTATTTTGTGATGACTTGGCACTACATGTTCCATGCAGCAGTGCAATCACATATTTTCCTGAGTCTGAGCTGGTCTCTAAATAATAGCTAAGAGGCAATTTTTAAAAAGTTATCAACAAACTTTTACTACTGCAAAGTATAAGCCTCAGAGCGTTCCAGCCATCTGTCAGGTAGGGGATGTTACTCAGCTCAGTGGTAGGACTGAATTTTTCATTCTTCCTTTTCTCTCCTCACCCCCTGAAATTAATGATTAACTTTTAGTGATTGCCAGAAAAGCAACGTAGAAAGGAGGGAATACTGAGCTTGTCAGAATCATGTGATGGGAAAAGAGGTCTGTTATTATGGCCACAGTGGGGGCAGTGCACACCCCAGACTTCTCCTGTGGCAAGGTGCAGCAGATGGGGACACATATTGCCTAGGTTAATTATTGGCTGCTGCTGTTGCCCTGGGTAAAGGACTGCATGGCATGGTGGGGAGATGAGCAAAAGGCAGCAGACACTGAAAGGAGCATGAGGAGGGGGTGGCAACCCTGGTCACCTGGTTTATAATCTGACAGCAGTCTTGGTTTTCAAGAGATGCATTAGCTCCCTATAAATCACACAAATCTATTTATTTTATCAATCCCTCTATCATTTTACTCCATTTTGTTTTATGGTGTGGAGGAAGAGGAGTCTTCGCTAAGCAGGATTTCTCTTTTATGACAATGCAGCCTTGAAAAGCAAGCTGAGCCTCTCTCCTCTAAATGGAAAGGATCCCTGAGGTGAAAGCTCCCTTCAAACCAGGTTACTGACATTTACTTAATACCGTCTGTAGCAGGATTATCATTAAAGCTGCCCAAAAGCACATTAATCTCTCTGGATCCGTCCAAGTGCTGGATTGTAATGGCATTTAATCAGAGAAGGCTTTGATTTCTAAAGACAAGTGCAAACACTGAAATATCTGCCTGTGGAACAGTTACTTATTCATGTACAAGTGTAGCTGAGGAGGAACATGCAACTAGGATATTGACAGTGAAAGGGAAATCTGGAGAGGAGACTTATCAAGAATGAGCTGGCAGGAATTTTAAGGGAAGACCAGAACATGGCAGGGCTAAGAAGGAGGCATATGGAAACTGGACTCTTCCTATTTCAAAACACGAGAACATTTACAATCTTGATTGGATGTATATTTGGAGGAAGTGGGTAAAGCAGGGAGGAGAGAAAAATTTGACTGAGGGGCTCTCAAGGGGTTTGTAGCATACTGTATACAGGAGGAAAGGAAGGATAGTAAGGCTACTTAGAGCATGGATTTTTAAAGAACATCCCAAATGGCAGAAATGCTCCTTTTGCATCCATTCTGATTATACCTGATTCATGTAGAGATGTTATTTTTATACAAATCTTAACATTATCTTTGGTCTGCCACATGGGTTCTCTGTATCCTTCCTTGTGAGTTCTCTGCCTATCTTTGCAGAGCTGCTGTAGCAGCAGGCTGTAGGACCTGTGGGATTTCCAAATGTGCTCATGGCATTTGCTGTATTGCCTCAAACTAACCAGCCAGCTCAGGTAGCCAAGTGAAGAGTCTCCATGATCAGCCTGATTTGGATTTGAGTCAAGGAAAGGAAATGCTGCCGTGTACTTCAGCTCGCTAAGAGTCTGGTCATGAGCCATGGTTGATTCAGAAGTCAGGAAACTGTTTTGTCCAGCTGAGAATTGAAAGCAAACAGCTAAAGTACTTAAGATGAGCTACTGTGCACAATTATTGCCATCTGTTACTCCGTCCTACTGTGGCTTTTTGCTTCCTTCTGTTATTAAATGGGTTCTGCACTGAAACGGTATCTCTTAGCTCAGTAAAGAGCCCAGTACCCTCCTGCAGCTGACAGCTTTGCAACTTGAAATGTGCTTTCAGTGTGGGTTTCTGCCAAGAGTCAGGAGCTGTAGCCGTGTAGCTGCTGAAATTTAAGTGGGGTTTCCCAGGGTGGGATCCTTTTGTCAGCAGTGGAAACCTCTCATGTCTCAAGTATTTGTGCTTATAACACTCAAGTGTTAGATGAAGCAGAGCATGGAGAAGAACACTGTTTCTGGGGAAAATGGCTATTCTTGCTCTTTGCACTTACTGGGTTAGTCTGGGGACAGGTTTCTTTGCAAATTCTCCTGCATTTCCTCTTGTCTGAAGCTTAGTGAAACTCACAAGGCCCTGATAAGCAAGAATAGTGACCTCCAGTATTTTCAGCTTTTGAACTGTGCACAGGCACCAGGTAAAAGAGTTACACACAAACCTGTTTCTTACTGAAAGTTGGTATTGAGCATCAAAGTCAATCAATTGCTTAAGTCTCAACAAGATGCTCTACATTAAATCTAAGGAAATATAACTGCATTTAAAGCCCAGAGAAATGATCCCCGTGGTCATTTTGGGTCTGACAGAGGTGCAAGAAACAGTTAAAAAAAAAAAAAAGACTAGTCATCTCTAGCTGTGTCCTTTTGAGAATCTTGAGAATCTGTGCAAACTTGCTAAGTTAGTCTCTCAGTTCCCTGGGTGGATGAGTCAGAATATTTCTCTCCACTTACACACCATGGAAGATGGAGCACTGAGCATGAAAATAATTTTCTGAGTCCCCAACAGAGAGTACAGGGCATGCTAGGAGTGCACTCCAGGAGTCCTAAAAACTATTCCTGTATCTTAATGACATCAAGTGTGTACAGACATCACCTTGCTGTGATGCTAGATCACTGCATAGTGATAGTACTGCCTAACAGAGCACTTTTGATCCTCACAACTGGATCACAGGGGACAGAGTGTGAAATCAGATCTTTTGTGTGACCACTGTAATCTACTATGGATAAGAGCCATTTCAGAGAAGAGACAGAGCAGGCTTCAAATTGTGGCTATTCTCCATCCCCACCCTTTGCTAATTTGACACCAGTTTAATTGGGCAGAATTGCCCTAGCAGGATTAAGCAAACCCTTAGACGATGGCTGTAATAACAACAATGAAAGCAAGCAAAAACCCAATACAGTTTTCAATCCAATTAACCTTCGATTAAGGTTCCAAAATCAATGCTATTATTTTGGCCGGAGGAGGTAATATTGAGCCCTGAGAAATGAGCTGCACAACGACCTTTACTTTTAATGAGATCAATAGAAGTTAGTGTCGCCATCTCTTAAAATAATTGGCAAATATTACAGCCAAATTAAGGCCAGAGACCAGTATCTGCTCCTGATCTAAAGAGACAGTCACAGATGGAAGTGGGATGGGAAGGGATGGTGCCCTATCAGGCAATTTCATCTAGGACTTATCAGGGGCAAGCAGTGAGATCATCTCTACAGGACCATGACACAGTATTTTTTCTTTGCTTTTCTTCTTCATGTCAGTTAGAGGCATGGAGCCAGAACCACTCCAGCTTGCCCACAAATCCAGGAAAGTATCAGTGACTTTCCCCAGATAACCCAGGCTGGTTTGTTACGTTGCAGCTACCTGTGAGCATGATATATGTGCTTTTTACTGTAGGAATATTCAAAAGCTCAAATTTGCATGCATTCTTGCTTTTCTGAGAGGTTTCTTGCTTACTCTTGTGTATTGGCATTTTAAAGATCATCACTTGTGATGAACTTCCTGAAGTTTTGTTATTGTCACCTTGCTGTGTCAGCAGGTGTGCTGATTTGTTAAGGGGAGAGTTGCATACAGGGGCAAGGGTAACAGTTTCTCTAGGCTTTCAAAACTGATGGCAGCAACATATTGTGGCTGTGTACATATACAAGAAAAGATACATCGCTGCTGGTACCTGCACTACAGCTTGGGATCCTCTGACTTAGGTGACAGAAATGCAGTAGGTGTACTTCTTAAAATATTTGGTACACTGGATATGACTCCATTAACTAGAAAAAGTGGGGATCAGTAGGGAAATTGCAAAGTAGGTAAGAAACTCATAGAGGTAGTGGTGGAGAGAAATTACACCATAGTGGAGTTTTGTGAGATTTGCTCTTCAAGCAGATTTCATTTAACAAATTGGCGATGACCTTGACATAAACAGAACTGTATCAAGGAAATTGTTGATTACACCAAGCTGGCAGGTCTGACTTTGTAGAGCAGGAACAGAGTAGCAATAGTACTTGTTGTCTTTGAGGACTGAAGTGGTAGAAAGAGATAAAAAGGAGCAATGTCAAGTGAAAAATCATGTGATTGAAAACTAATCAGAAGAGTTTCTTAAATTTACTGGGAGTTTGTCAGAGGGAAGTGCTGTATTAGAATTAACTTTAGGATATTAGTCTCAGGATGTGTGTCTTTCCTGTGCAGTGCAACTGTGCAAAAGGCAGATTGACTCCTAGGACACACCAGGTAAAGGAGCATCCTGTAGAAATGGGGCATATTTTTGCTGGTTATTTTGCTGATTCCTATCTGACTGGTGGACACATTGGGGTAGTAAATAATGAGGAGGAACAGAACTAGTTAAACTCTAGGATTATGCTAGCTAAGGAAATTATTTAAGCTGAACACCATTAAAGTTAGGCTGGGATTTAGAGGAGGGTAAATTTTTGGAACAGCTGCCAAAGTCATACTTTCACACTGTCTTACGTATTTCCAATCAATTTGATCAGTTCATTGAAAGACTCTGTGATGCTGTAGAGTAATAACCCTTAATTCTGCACTGCATTCTTACTTTCTTCTGTATTTGTTTGTAACTCACATAGGATAGTTTTTGATGTGTAACATCCTTGCCAGATTGAGTGTCTAGAAGGCTTCAGGCACTTAGGTTGGTGAGGAGTTAGTCCCAAGTTCAGCTGTTACACGTGTATCTCCATTGTTTGATTGTTGTCAGCAATCTGTTTATTCCTCAGGTCTGTTCTTTTCAAAATGAAAACATTGGGCTGAAAGTGTGTGGTTTGCTTGACACAGTGTCAGTCACATCCCATAATTTGGCAAGGGCAGGTTGGTGTTTGCATTGACTGGTAAGGCCACAGGCTCACTTGGGGACTGCAGTTATCATGTTCTGCTGCAGCACAGACAGGCAAATTTAACTTTTTAGGCAATAATACACCTTCTGGCACTAGGCAGGGACATGCCTCTGGCCAGACCCAGAGCCTGATGTTATCCTGATATATCAAGCTAAGCTCTGCTTGCTGATTAACATAGTTTTTGTTCTTATGTGTTATGCAGAAATTATGCCATTCATGATTACACCTGCTTCTGCCTAGTTGTATTTCTTGTAGCACATACAGAACTGCAAGTGCTTCTGCTTCCTTGCTATTCAAACCTCCTAACCAGTAGAGTGATCCTCCTCTGCCATTCCTTAGCCAACTTTGGCATCTTCAGCTCTTTTAATCTTTTTCCCAAGTAAATGCCTCCTGCATCCTGCTCATTTATTTGCTTTCTCTGAACTCCCTCTGTGTAGTCTACATCTCTTGTGTTAATGAGGTGTCTGGAAGTGAATGCAGAATTCCAAGAGTGATTATTGTTTTTTTACAGTGTGCAGCAGAACAATGCTGAGGGACACTGGTAATGATAAAGACCTTGTTTTGTTAGATGATAAACAGGGAAAGGACTGATGACCTCTCTGTGTCATAACAAAAAGCCTGTGTGTTAACTTTGGTCTTTGCTTCTGTAAATCATTGCAACCTTTTTTCTAATTTGTGATGCACCTTCACCCTGAGGTCTTACATAGCCTAAATGCATGCTGAATTCCTCCCTTCTCCTGAGCAGAGGTTTTCATAAGTCTGTTTTCTCATTTCATCTAGCCGTGTTCTTCCAAAGTGAATTCTGTAGATATTATTTATCCAGTGGCCTCCTCAATGAGGGTGGAATAAAGGCCTGAAGTGACAAGGCACAGTACTGAATAATTAATGTATATAAAGGTTTCATGTTTTTTTCCTAAACTTTTTCTCAAGAAACATGAACTTCCTTTGTCTGAATTCTAATGATAGGCCGCTATTCACATACTACACTTTAAGACCTAGAGTGTAAAGCTTCCTATTTTGTTTAGAATTTGACAGTATTGTTGCTTTCTATCTTAATTTATTTTGTATCCTATTTTAGAGGTATGACAACAGCCAAAATTATGTGAAAATACTTTAGTGTGCACCACAGCTCCATGGTAAATTTTTTCTGAAAGCGAAGACTGTTTATATGCTTGTGTCATAAATCCCTGTAACATATCTTCTGTATGCTAATGAAATAATACAGAATACATTCATATGTCTTAAAGATGTCATAAAGTTTACTAGCTTACTCAGGGTGTTAGCCAGTCAGGTCTGTAAAACCTCTAAGGGTGGAGATTGCACAACCCCTTCAGCCATGACCAATCAATAGGTTTGCACAACTGCCAGCCCTTGTCTAGACTTGTGCTCAGTGGGCATCGTGTTGGGCCCCAGATTGTCCCCAAGTCCTCATCTTCAATAATTCTGTGCTTTTCCATGCCCCTGGAGGACAAGCAGCTGAGACAGCGAGGGCCAAGCATGGTTAACCCAGTGTGTGCACCACTGTCAGGGTTGATGCTGTGATCAGTCATAATGTCTGAGTCCATTCCTTCTGATGTACAGGTCCCTGGGAGGCTTTGTGAATGAGTGATGTGATGGGCTTAAAACAGACTATTTGGCACGTCCTTGGACTGTCAGCAAGCACTACTCAGCTCTTATATGAGATCACAGCACCTGGTACTTTGCTCCCATCTAATTTTAGAGCTTAGTGATCAAGGAGACTTGTGAGGGTCACTTCATGGCTCTGGTGATCTCTGCTGGTGATTCAGAAGGAAAACATCACTCCCCTCAGTCAGTACTTAAAATAACACCTGCATGGCGTCTGCACTACAGGAGATCAGTCTGTGTGGGTGATTCATCATGGGCGGGCCAGCATTCACATGGTTCAGCAGTGGTGCCAGGTCCCACTTGAGGGACAGAAGATTGTTTCACCTGATCTTGCTGGTGTTCCTCTTGGTGTGCTGCAGGAAGGGTTCTTGTTCTTTCTCCTCGTTTGTAGTTACTTGGGCACTATTTATAAGGAATGCTCTTTTCAGAGATGGCCACATTTCAGAAGTGGGTAAAGCAAGCCCTTTCTTGTCTGTCTGATTTTCTGCAGGATGAGCTGTCATTACTATCCCTGTTGCCTCCTCTACCACCTCTGCTTATGGGGGACAGCAGCCAGTTTGCTGCTTACAGAATGTGTCTGGAGATATGCTTAGAATAATTTATAATGACTGTCTTTTTTAATTGCTTGTTCAGCACTCTGCTGTGGAGCACTGTGCTCTCTGGGATGGCAGGGAGGGCTGGTGGTGGGATGGCAGGGCAAGGCTGCTATGTTAGTAAATGACAAGGGATTGATCCCATGCCCTGAGGATGTTTGCTTGCTCCTAGGAGGTTTTTAACTTTAATAACATCTCTTGGTGATAAGGAGCAGTAGTATGGAGGGACACAGCAGTGACAGGATGATTTAAACAGCTTTTCTGTGGTTCTTCATCTTCACAGACATTGCAAATCAGATTAGCATGGGTCTGAGGAAAGGAAGAGGGAAAGTGGGGGACAGTGTGGTGGAGGGAGGGGAGAGGGAACCCATGTTCATTCTGGTGAGCAGACTGACAGGCTGTCTTCCCCTACCCCTTCTCCACCATGTCCTGCTGCCATCCATGGATGGAAACACCTGGATATTCCTCCAAGCAGTCTCACCCACCCCAGCAGCAATTTCCATGCCTTCCCTGTGAATGCATATCTGCCACTATCTGCTGTCCCACTTTCCTCCTCATTACCAGAAACCCCATTCCTACCCACAGGTACTATCTCTTTTTTATGCTAGACAAGTGTCCTTAAATAACCCGTGATCCCACAAACACCTTCATGGCGCTCCCTGCATGGATCCTTCCCCGAATGCCCTGGACTGCCCTGCTCCCTGTAGATGCCAGCAGCCACCCTGTGCCTCCATCGGTGTGAGGAGCTGCAGGAGCTCTGCATGGGAACATCAGAATGTCCAGACCCTCGCTCCCTGTAGGGCTGTCACACAGAGGCTGGCTCCCCTCCCTGGCAGGCACCCTGCTGTGGGTGGCAGTGTGTGACCATTTCTTGTCTCCTCACAGATCTCTCGCAACCTGGGGAAGCTCTACAGCGAAATGATCTTTGTGAATGGCTTTGTGCACTGTGACCCACACCCAGGCAACGTGCTAGTGAAGAAGTGCCCAGCCTCTGGCAAGGCTCACATTATCCTCCTGGATCATGGGCTCTACCAGGTATGTAGATATGTGAGGGCCTTCCAGGGCCTTGTGAGCCTGCCTTTGGGCTTCAGGCTGAAAGAGCACACTCAGCTGCAGCCTTGCCCCTCTAAGCAAGTACGAATGCATTCTTCCTATTACTTCCATAACTGTCCAATGGTATTTTTTGACTCTGAAATGGAGGACAGGGCACAGGTAAGGGGTGCAAGACCTTTCCCCCTGTTTCCTGTCCTCTGTGGGCTTTTGGGGACCCTGTCTCCCTTCGCAGGTGCTGAGCGAGTCATTCCGCATGGACTACTGCCGCCTTTGGCAGGCCCTCATCAAGGCTGATATGAAGAGGGTGCAGAAGTACAGCCGGCGGCTTGGGGCAGGGGATTTGTATCCTCTCTTTGCCTGCATGCTGACTGCCAGATCTTGGGAATCTGTCAACAGGGGCATTGACCAGTCACCAGTCTCTGCCAGCGAGGTAGGTCTTGTGTGTCCTTCCCTGACGTGCGCCCTTGCTGCTCCTCAGGTACCTTTCTTTGTTGAAATCATTTTTACCACTGATAGTACAGCAGTGCTGGGCAACTCCTGGCAGCTCTGTAGCAATTTCTGCATTGATAGCTGAGCTAGAAAAAGCCAGGACTCCTTCTGCACTGTGTTTTACAGTGGCTGAATTTAATTTCCCAGATTCACTTGTCATGGGCTGCTTAAATTTTGTATAATATTTTAATACCTAAGTGTTCACCATTTCCAGCTGGGCAAACATTTGTAGATTGTCCTTTTCTTAAAAAGATGTTGAATGCAGCTGTGCAGGAAACCATCAAGGAGGCTAGGATAAGGTACAGGAGACATAAAGGTTTATTGGGAAGACATGAGAAGGATAATGCATTATCACTATTCATGTAAATGACTATCAGCACTGATATAAACTAAAAACCCCTGGAAATTACCTCCCAATCAAAAACCCTATTAACTTGGAGTCAAGGTTGCTTAACTGCAGATCCTGTCAACTCAATCACTACAAATCTAGGGTATTGCCACTTACATTCTCCACCCTTTCATAATCACACATGCTGGGATCCTTCTCACGCCTGCTCGCACACCTGATACACACATACCCCACCTTAAGGATAGTAGCAGCCCTGCCAACTGTGCTGTTTCTAGAGAGGAACGTGAAGTGATGTGATTCAGCCAGTGGATGAGTCTGTAAAAGTGTATTGTATCCTATGATTTGCTTTTATCTGCACACATTTGTAGTAGAGAGGATGAAATTCATTTAAGTAGAGTTATAATATTGTCCTATCAAATTCTCTTCTAAAAGTTCCTTCATTTTGATGTATATGGCAGAATTTGCTCCACTGGCTTGCCATTATCCATAGCAATGAGTATGTCAGATACCTTGGGTAATGGACCCCTCGCAAATATCTGAGTTAATTTTTTGCACATCACAAATAATATAATGACTATTTAACAGATCTGTGCTTGATCTGGTGAGTTCTGGAGCTGGTAGCTCCAGAAAAAAAAATTCAGAGGTGCCAAAGTGAATTGCCACAGCACTGACTCCAATACTACAAGGCCAGTGTTGATTCTAAGTTAGTGAGCAATGTTTATTCCCAACTTGCTTGTGAAGGTTACCCCAGAGGTGTAGCTGCAGCCACATGTACCCTGTGTGTGCTAATGAACTTTGTCATTGAGTTGAATTGCGTGTATGGAACCAGCTCTGTTGTCTTTTCCTACATGACACAATTAATGCTGAAACTAGATAATCCTGCAGCAGATAATGGGGAGCTGAGCAGATTTGCTGTGGCATTAGGAAATGAGCTGCTGCTTGCCCTTACTTTAGAGGTGAATTTGAAAGATTTTATCAGCAGCAAGAGCTGAGTGCTGTGTAGGCAGGTACCATCAGTGCAGAGCTCCAGAGAGTGTGCCTGAGGATGTATCAACATGACAGTAGCCTGTGAGACAAGGAAGCAACCTTCCTAAACCAAAATCTTATCTGTAGTGCTGTACTTAGTCTGGGACACTGCATCTTGAGAGAGGTTTGATGAAACTGGGGCATGTCCAGTAGGAATCTACAAGGACTAGTGGCCAAATAGATGCAGCCCATGAGGTAAGTCTAAGCAAGTAAGGTCAGAATAAAATCTAGAAAAGGCAAGTCAAGAAGAGTTGTACAAGTGATTTTTTGAGTTTCTTAAGAGTTCTGCAAGCAGGACAAGCAGTCATGGGTTTAAATTCAGATAAACTTGAGAAAAGCCAGGTCTAATGGCAAAGCAGTGAAGTGCTAGTGCAGATGGTCTGGGGAGGCTTTAATTCATGTTACTGGAGAGTTTTAGGTGCAGGCTGGGAAAATGTAAGAGGATTGCCATAGGTATAGTTGTTCCTGCCTTTAGCCAGGGCCAGGCAGCTGATTGCTCAGGGTGGCTGCTAGCCTCATCTCATCTGATTTCGTCTTTTGCTGCATCCTGCAGCAACTTCAGCAGCTGCAGCCAAGGGGCTTTTCTCAGGTCCTGTGGCATAGCTTATTTCTTCCTCTGCACACAGGCTTTGCCCTTGACAGAAAATGACAGTTCTTATGACAGATCATGTGGTTGTTTTGTGATGTGGACAAGCAGCTGGAGCTAAAAATAAAAAGAAAAGAAATAGAAAATAAAACCTATGTCTGTAAAATAATGTAGGCTCTGCAATGATGCTGGCTGGGAAAAGGGATAAGAGAATCAGGGAGAAATTTTCTGCCAAAAAATAATGGAAAAAACAATTAACATTTAGGAGAGCTAAGCATCTTCTTGCTGAAGCCTTGTGTATCTGGTCAGTGATGCAGGCAGAAAGACCCAAAGATTTGTTTGTCAGCAGCAAAGCAACCATAGTGGTGTGTGAGCTGTGTACATCTCTGTCCATTATGACCTGCACACTCAGTTTGTGCAGGTCTGTTCCTTTATAATAAGAATGAAGTTCACAAAAAGTGAGTGTGAGTTCCCACATCATGAAATATAGGCCATCTTTTATTCCAGAGGAGAGAAAGCTTTAGAGCTGTCTTTTCCTGCAAAAGGAGCCTCCTTCCTGTAAAAAGTCATTTATTGCCGCCCTGCACGTGTCCTCCTGGATTCTGGAAATTTCAGATGTTCCAGGGACTCGTCTTTGGATTTCATGTCATGATTCATGTCATGGCCTCTGTTAGGAAGAGGTAGGGACATGGTATGCATATAGGATCAGCTCCCAGCTACACTGTGCTCCATTTACTGGGATGATGAGTGAACTCTTAGATCTAAAAACAGGAAGAAGGGCAGAGCTGACTGTCTTGCATGCTCTGGTGGCTTGTATTTGGAGAGGAGCTCATCTTAAGTGGCTCAGGCTGTAGCCCCTAAGTTATCACTGGGTTCTTACAGTAGGCAATGTGTTTGTTGGAATCCAGAGAACCAGAGAACATGAGGGATTGCCTCGGACTTACACTCTTTCCTTAATTATTCTGCTACTGGCTGCTGTCATACAGGATATAGGTCTAGACCTGACAGATGACAATTTCACAATTTTTGATCTTTTGGGTTAACATGATGCTTAACTGCATAATTCTTTCTCTGCTGAATTGTGTTGAGGACAGAGGACTAAACTAGGTCTTGGAAACAGCTTCATGAGTATAGCATAGAGCCATTGGTTGCACGGGGCAGGAAAGAGCAAGCAGCCTGGTTGTCTTTGCAGCATAGCTCCACCTTCCGGAACAATTCTGCTACCTGCGACTCTGCCAGTTTGGGGCTGGCGAGGTGAGAAGTCTCCAAGGGCAGTAATGAGGTCTGGTTGCTGCAGGCTGCCTAGGACCTAGAACCAATAGCGGTGAGTGGCTGTTCTCCTGAGAGGCTATAATCCTGCCTGTGAGGGGGATAGGTCCTTATCTCAGGGGGATAGGTCCTTATCTCACCAAGGGGCAGATGGGATATGGCAGGAGTGATCTGTGCTGTGAGTGCTGTGCCCAGTGTCTGCAGGAAAGCAGGACAGAGCTCTTTAGCTTCTGGCCTAGTGTCATGGTCTGTAAAAACAATGTCTCTTCCTGGCAAATCTCAGCTGCATCTGGACCTGAATTTCCCATGTACTCTCACCTTTTCTCTCCTTTCTCCCTGACATGACCTGGCTGGCCACAGGACATGGAGATCCGGTCCAATGCTGCTGCTTACTTGCCTCAGATCACCCAGCTCCTCAACAATGTTCCCCGCCAGATGCTGCTTCTGCTGAAGACCAATGACTTGTTAAGGGGGATTGAGTCAGCCCTGCACACACGGGCCAGTGCCAGCTCCTTCCTCAACATGTCTCGCTGCTGCATCAGAGCTGTTTCCACGTGAGTCTCTTATCCAGGCATCAGAGGCCAGACAGGGAGCAGCAGGAGCTGACTGTCCCTGTGCTCCAGGAGATGAGGGAGATCCCAGGTACAGCACACCAGTCAGAGCCCAGTCTCACTGCAGCTGAGCAAGGCAAGCAGGAGAGACCCTGAGATGGTAATCAGATCCAATCAAAAGGCCACATGATAAAGCAGCATCCTGGTGATGGGGCAGGTCTAAGAAAAAAACAGAAAAAGTCAATCCGTAGATAGTGTCTGATGGTTGTCAAGCAGGTCCATGGTGACAAGACAGGGCTGAGGTTGAGCAAAAAGGTCAATATATGAGTTGAGGTCCAGGGCATGAGCTGGGGACCTTTACTCTTCCAGTGTAGCTCAGGCAGGAACTGAAGGTGCAGGTCTGAGGTTAACTGGGGTTCCTGGGCCTATGAGCAGAGGTTTGGGGGTGGTTCCAGGCTAGTCAGGGCCATTAAGGCTTATTAGAGTCCCACTCAGGAGGGTGAGAAGCTCTGACTTAACCTCTTGACCTATTACTGTTAGCTGCAGATCTCTTTCCCTCACTGTGGTCCTACCCCTGCTCAATTACAATGTCTCAGCCTCTGTCTATGCTGTTCTAACATTCATCAAGGTCTCCAGAGGACAAACCTGTCACCCTGGGGCTGGGGACAGGGATGAAAATGGAGGCCTTAGGTTAAGGGTTTAGAATTTGCCCCCCAGAGGAGGGAAAGGGGCTTCTTGCCCATTACAGGCATTGCCACTGGGCAGTATTTATGGGTAGCATAGATTGGGCTGACTGAAGATCAGGCTGGTGTTTAAAAGCCAGGAACAGGAGTTGTGCAAGTGATTTCTATCGGTGAATCTTATGAATCAAGGCACTTCTGCCTCCGATTCCTCCTCCTTGCAGAAGAAATAACAGTTATTTCTCAGGCTGATGTGGGACCTATGAATCCCAATTAGCCCCCGCTAAAGAAAGGTGGAGAAATACTTTTCCTGGAATCTGTCAGGATTGCTGGATTCTTACAAGTGTGCTACCAGGAAAAGCAATAGGGGTGTGTACCTGTCCCTGTGAGCTGAGGTGAGGCTGGGCATGGAAGCAGAGGAATGCCATAACCCAGGATCACTACACACAGTGGGAAGAGAACTGAATTCACAAGGGAGCAGGCTGTCTCTTCTGCCAGATTCATTCTAAGAAAGGCAGTCCCCAGTTCCTCAGAAGCACTGCTTAGGGAAAATCCCTGCTCCCTGGGGATTCTCTAGATAAGGGATATTGCCCACTCCTGGGGAGGGTCAGTTGTACAGAAGATGTAGGATAGGCCTCTGTCCTCCTGGGCTGTTCCCTGCTGGATCTAATGCAGTTATTTCTCTCATTCTAGGTACCAGAGGAGCAAGACTCACTCACTTTACAGGAGGGCCCAGATCTCACTCACAGAAGCCCTAAGCCTGTGGCAGATCAACTTATATGAACTCTTTCTGTGGCTGAAGGGGTCCCAGCTGGGGAACTGGGTCATTGCTCTCCTGAGACGGATGCACCATTTCACGTACTGACATGAACTGGTGGGAGAGGCCCGGGTGCTCCCTCCTTCCCTTCTGCTCTCCATGGCACATTTGCCTTTCTGACTATTTCTGTCTATTTTTGGGTCTTACTCCACATTACACACTGCACTGTCCTTTTCTTTTACAGCATTAGCTTCCTCTGTGGCACAGAGAGGTTGAGTTGGTACCAGAGCCCTACTGTTTTGTGGTTTAGGAAAAACAGGTGCATGATACCTTGTGTAAGGAAAGACAGAAAAGCATACCTTCTTTCCTCATTTGTGTAGGTTAAGTGCCACTCAGATTCTAGTGGGATTGCACTGGAAGCAAATGCCTCTTTGCCTCTTCTTAAATAGTCTTAAAGAATTCAAGAGAATCCCAACCCTACATAGAATGCCCTAAAACTTTTCTCAGACACTCAGAGAGACGTGGTAAGTCCCTTTAAAATGCAAGGGGGTTTATATTAGTTTGTGCAATCTCCTTAGTCTGATTTCTGTTCGGGTGTATAGAAGGTTTCTCAGAGGAGTGATACCTTGTGGAAACTTGTCACTAGGGTTTTCTCTTCTAGCACCAGGGAAAGAAGACTCAAATGGTGAGAGTGGTGGACTGGGAGTCCAACTTTCTAAGGTTCATCTCCAGTCCTGTCAGCAAGTGCCTGTGTTTTTGGACTTCTGGCCTGTTTCCTTCAAGGTGAAATGGGGGAAGGGGACAGTGATCTTGCCCCTTTTCTGAAATTCTGAGAAGGCAGTAGGAACAACAACTCAGGGCTCTGAAAGTGCTGGTAATGTATGTGTACTGTACAACACTTCCACACAACAAAATAAACATACTGTATCAAAGACTTTTGGGGGAGGGCTTCTTGGTTTGGGCCTCTAACCTAAGTCCTGTTTCCATTTCTCCACAAGGGAGTGATGCCAGGCAGTTCTGGCAGTTCCTTGTCAGCAAAATGTGCACTTGGTCTTTTCTCTATCCAAGAGGTTTGTACCACATCTGAATCCTCTGGTACTGTATCAGATGTGTGTTGGGATGGAATGGAGGAGCAGACATCTTTCTGCTGGGAGGACACCTCACACTCTTCTCAGATCCATGCTGAGCCTGCCTCCTCCTGGCCTGTGGGAGTGTGCTGCAGCACATGTGTGAGATGTCACCATCCCCATGCCACAGTGAGCATTTCACCTTGTCACTGCCTGTGATGTTTTACTGCTCTGGCCTCAGACAAAAGTCTGCCATTTGCTCAGTGGTGCAAGTGACAGGTCTGATGGCTCTGACTCTGCAGCTGTGGGACAGCTACCAGAAAGTCACACCTAGAGGCCTGCTTTATGTGAGATGTATTTGAGATACTGGGAGACATCTCTGCTGCTTGTAAGAATTCCTTTAGCCAGGAAGGGTGGATGGAGGTGACTGCTCACATTATCTCAGCTTTTCTTATAAACTGTCTTGGTGAAAGGGGACATGAAGGACAGGATGTGAATGTGCCTCTGCTGTCTGAAAGCTTGCTAAGCTGAGGGTTACTCAGGCACCAAGCTGTGCCTGCGAGCAAGTCACAAGAAGGCCATTCACTTGCCCAGTTTCCATACAATTTCCCAACTTGCACAGGTGCAAGACCCCACCTTGAAGTGAGTTCATTTGCTTGGGAAAGGAAGCAGGGGACAGAGTGCAGGTGAGTGTGTGTGTGTGAGTCCCTGGTGAATCAATTGTCTTGCTGGCTGTGTGGGAAAGGGAAGGAACGTAATCCAGAAAAGGTACCTGGCTGCTGGTGGGCTTGGGCATGATGGCTTGGGGACTGCAGATGTGCAGACAATGGCTGTTTACGTGCATGAACAAGTATGTAGGCAGAACTGGCTGGCTTAGCTGTGCCAAGAAGTGGTGGGTGATTGGCAGAATTGTGGACAGGATATTACTGAATGTGAGTTTTAGGTCTCTGTGCAGTCAATCACCTGATGCTGGCATTAACTCTCTGAGCCCTTCCTACTTTGGGGACAGCAGCAGGAGTGATGTCCTCTCTGATCTTTGCTAAGAGCAGAAGAGAATCCCTGTTAAGACTGAATGTCCTTGCAAAACTTGTCCCCAGCCCATGCAATGACAGGTCAGAGATTCCCTTGACTTCTGGCTGATAGGATGGCATCAGCAAATGGAGTGGTGGTAATTGCAGGATGAGGCTCTTGAGTCAACAAAGAGTCACAGGGGCCCTGGAATACTGGTGCTGCAGCCTGTACATGACTAATCTTGTGAGCAGTCTGGCTGAATCAGTGCCTTGCTCAGGCACTGGTAGGCTGGCCAGCATGGGTGGGCCTCACTTGTTCTCATCACAAGTGGAGCTCCTCTCAGAAAGCTGGCCTTGTTAAAGCCCCAGAGACCCTCTAGTAATGACCTCCAACTGCACATCCTCATCTTATAGCTGCCTCTGGAAATGCCTTTGCTTTGTTTATGGCTGGATATGCTGACTGTCTGGGTTTCTCATCTGTGAGTGAAAGCTCATCCCACATTTGGCCCCTCATTTCTAGAGGATCCCGAGATGTGGAGAGGCTCCCTGTAGCTGTCATTTGCATTGGCTGTCAAGCTCACAGGGTGCTTTCAGCCATGCTTCTCTTTCACTCCTTCAAAATCCCACCATGTGACTGCTAGTTCTGCTACCTGAGGAAGGTCCTGACTCTAAAAGTGCTAGGAAACCAGCAGCCCCTCAGACTGGTTTCTGGCAGTGTGCAGCAGGCAGAGAATAGGGTATATTTGGCAGAGCTTTGTCTATTGTTGTTAGTCTCTGCAGGGAGGCTGTGTGTTGCAATGTTAGCAGAGAGACTCCTCCATCAGTTGTGCTCAGCTCTCACCCTTCCACAGTCAATCAAGGAAGGTTTGTCTTAGGAAAGAATAAGCAAACACATGGAGTTTGACCCTGTAACATTCCTGCCTTGTCTTTTTGCTGAAAGCTTTCAAAGGTGAATGTGTTAACAGGGTTTTGAAAAGACACTTCCTCATCCCAATTTGCAGTTGTCAGACATGGGTAACCTGGATCAGCTCTGTGCACTTGGCCTCTCCTTCCAACCTGCATTTAATGGTGTTTTCACCACCAGCAAGCACAGCTTCTGCTGCTTTGCTTGCAGGCAGCACATGGGCTGCTGTCTGCCCAGTTTCAGCTGTGAGTGAACTGAAGTTTGGTGCAGATGCTAAATGTTGGCCTTGCAGCCCACCAACTCTTTCTCAGGACTGACATGGGGGCTGTGGCCAGAGGTGCAAAACTGATGGGTGTCTTTCGGCTCCTGTAATATGAAGTACTTTCTTGTAGCCTTATGGCATCACCAATCCTAATGGCTCTCAGTGCTCTCAGACATGTTGGGAAGCCAGTGGACATTTCACCTAGCATTTATAATTATAGCATTTTCCATCTGCTGGAGGTGGAAAATGGGTTGGTCAGGGAAAATGAAGTTGCCATGCAAAACTTCAAGAATCTCAGGTAAGAAGTGAACATGCTTTTGCACATCCAGCTGAAGAAAAGAAAGCATGAGTCCAGGCTGGACAGCATAGCCTTGGCCTAGCCCATCTAGTGAAGGCTAATGATGACTTGTGGGTGGCATTTAGCTTTGCAGTTCGAGGCTGCATGGTGCTGTCTGCCATCTTGCAGGGGCGTAGGAACCTCATGCAGTTACAGTGTAGAAACTTTGGAATGAATCACAGGCTGCTTCCCACAGCATATGTCTTAAGAACTGTGACTTGCACGCAGCTTGGCCAGTGTCAAAGTCATTCCCCTCACAATGACTCTCCCTTCCAGAGCATCACTTGGCAAGGCTCTTCCCCCACCTCCACTGTGCATCCCTGCATCCTCCCATACTATTCCTTCTGCCCCCATACCCTGTGTCCAAAGGGGTATGGGCAGCCTGCTGGATCCTGGAGCATGCAAGAAGCTGTCACACATAGTGGGCTGTGCCAAGATACCCAGCATTCAGATGGGAGCAGAGAAGAGGGATGCCTGGAGTCATACAGCCCTCAGGGCAGTCAGTGCCTTATTCCTTTCATTCCCTGACAACTGAATGGCTAGAAAGAGGGGGTGGATGTTTCTTCCTCCTTGGCTCCTCTCTAGAAGTGAAAGGCTGGGGCTGCCTTTTGCCCCTGCAGCCTGAGCTCTGTCTCACCCAGGGGTTGTGCTTGTCTGGAATGGTGGCAAGAAGTCTGTATTGCAGTTTTCCAATGGCCCAGAGCAAACAAACAGCATTGAGCTGGGGCCATCCACTGCACTGGGAGGGGGAATTTGCTGGTGCTGCTGAGCTGAAAAGGGAGGAATGCTTCAGAGGCTCCCAGTCCTCAGGATAAATCCAAGTCTGGTTGGGGCTGCTGATTCTCAAGTAATTTGGATAGACTTGCCCTAAGGTGAAGCAGGGTGTGTAGAGAAGAAGCAGTTGGAGTCTTTGGGTTTGCTCATTACTTTTTAGTGTCCTCCACAAAGCAGCAAAAGGGCTGCTCTCTGCACCAAAGAGCCATCTCCTTCCTGCAGGCTGAGATGAAGGCCTTATTTGCTGTAGGAATGCAGTAGCTCCCAAGGAATCCTGCTTTCCCCTGCTGCCCCTGCTTTGGGCTCCTAAGCCACATAGCTGCAGCTTCACACTTTGGGCAAGGCTGCAAGCGGCGCTGGGAACCAGGACGTCCGAAGTTTCCTAGGGGCCACCCTGGGCAGCAAGGTGCCAGCAGCTGGCATCTCTGGGGGCAAGCTGGTGCTACCTCTCCATGTTGACTGCCTTCTGCTGTGTTGTGTGGAGAGAGCCTGCAAGACCCAAAGGCTTTGTGCTCCTTCCCCTTGGCAGTGCTCAGTGTAGCCAGCTGGCAGTGATTGCTGTCCTGCCCCTGTTGATGTGAGAGGACTTGGCCTCAGCTGCTTTGCCACAGCGTGGCAGGGGCCAGTGGCTAGCACAGTGTTGGTGCTCCAGCCAGGCAGCAAACTGCTCTTCACAGAGCAGTTCTGAGTGTTTGCAGCAATTAATTTTCCTAGTGAGTCCTGGGAGTTTGGAGATGGGAGGGGAGGGGAGAAGAGGAAGGGAAAGGGGAAAGGGGAGGAAAGGAACAGAAAAAGGAAAGGGAAGGGCTGGCCCTCTATGAGCCCCACTGATGTCTGCAGCTCAGGTGGGTCGTCCTTCTTCCTTCAGCATCTGCTCAGGTGCTGGCCAGGACTGTAAAAGAGCTGGACAGTAAGAAACTGACATTTAATTGATTAATTAAGAAACTGACATTTAATTAATTAATTATCTGCCTGAGAAAAATTACCCTTTCCAAGAATCATACAGGTGATGGTGACATCACCTCACATGTTACTCTGTGAGGTATCACTAGAACTAGGAAGATCTACTGGTGGACTAACAGCCCTGCAGGAAGGGGTTATGGGGGGACCGAGCTAAACACGAACTTACAGTGGAAATTGTGCCCAGGGCTACGAATTCTCCTCCTCTGCTTGGTGCTACTGAGTCCACACCTGAAACTATGTCCTCTTTTGTTTCTCTCGGTTGAAGATGGATGTTGGAAAACTGTATTGGGTCTGGTGGAGGGCACACAACATGGTCAGGACCTATTCCTATAGCCTGTAGGGAAGATGGGCTTGTTTAGTCCTGGAAGGAAGAAGCAAAGAGATGAGTTGATAATGGCTGGAGGCTCTGAAAGGAGATTAGAGCCAACCTCCTTCTGGCAATACCAGATGACTAAACAAGGGCTGATGGCCACAAGTCAGAGTTTGCAAAGTTAGGAATGAACATCACCAGGAGGATGGTGCGAAGCTAGGACATGTCACCCAGAAAGGGTCTCCATCCTGGCTGGCCAGCAGAGTGGTTTAGCTGGTCTTCTGTTAGCAAGTGTCTCCCTCAGAGCAGGAGAGATGTCAGACACCCAGTGGCCCCTCCCAGCCACCCTGTTGGTGAAGCCCTACAGCCATGGCATGCAGCAGGCAGGGAGCTGGCTTACATCACCTTGAGTCAATGCTGTGGGATGAGGTTGGATCTGGGTTTCACCTTTCCCAGCTCTCCTTCTGTGTCACTGTCTGTGGTCATACACAAGATAACACCCCTGACCAGGCCTTGTCTTTGCTTTGTAGCCCAGGCCAGGGCTTACCAACTGTTTTCGTTTGGTTCAGTTGTGGAGCTGAGTGTGAGCCTGCCTGTGCTGGCAAATGGCAGCCTGGGTAGCTTGTTTATCAGCCAGCCACCTCTTGGGTCCTTCTTGGGCAAAACCTGCACATCGTAGTGCCTTCTGGAGAAGAGGCAGTGGGTGCCTTCCCAGGACCCTGTTGTGGCTAACACTGGCTTAAACAGGTTTTAAACCAGGAGTAAATTGTATGCATATCCAGCTAAAGGCTTCCTGAGTGGGCTGGAGGGATGCTTGGTGATCTGTGTTGATCCCATCGAGACAGTTCAAAGTTTCCCTGACATTTGGACATTAGGGCATTTGGAGCTACAACTGTCTGGGGTAGTGATCAGTGCCTCTGTTCCCTGCAGGGAACATGGCTGTGTATCCATCCACAGCAGTGCCTGAGGGAGCCCTGGGTGGGATGTTGACTGTACTTTTACCCATGCACCTTCCACTGACCCTGTGCAGCTCCTGGTGACCTCATCAAATGGTAACAGCCTCTTTGGGCTGACTTGTGTGACCCAGAGAGCATCATCCTGCTTGCCATCCTGTGTGTCACTCCAGATCAGCCACGATGTCAGAATTCAGGATGCTCTGTGCACAGCTTCCCCCTTGAGCTACTTGCTGTAACCAGGTACTCGTGGTTTCTGGGGGTCTGGTAAAGACTGTTTACCTAGACTGCATGAACAGTGGAGTAGGGAGGAGCCTTGGCATTTTACTATTATTTTATTTGGTTTTACTTTCTTTTTATTTCCATTTCAGAGTCTTTTTTGCTGAGGCTACTTTTCCATACTCTGATACATACGAACATAAAAAACACTCATAAATTCTCTTTTTGTAGCTGAAGCTCTGCTAAGAAGGTTACAGGACTTGGGTCTGACCTAGCAGGACAAGTCTGCATGTAAAATGCACATTAGCTGCTGGTGGTTTGCAGGCTTGCAGCTTCAGGCTCAGCACTGATGTACACAAGCAAGCATCTCCCCAGGGTGGCTGCCCCGTGAGCCCTTGCTCTGCTCTCAACCCTCAGCCCAACAAAGTGCATCTAGTTTTAATAAAGCAAAGATGGAAGAGGTTACTAAATGGTAGCTAATAAACAAAGAGACATGCATGAAGCCTGGTAATACCATATTGCTCTTAAAGAAAATGTGAAAAAAACCAAACATGGACATTGTTATTTCTGTCTTGTACTTCACCAAGGCTAAACTATCCATCATGCTGATAAGGCTGAAAGGAAAACTTGGTAATATAAGATGCATACGTCACAGGCCAGTGAGTCCCATGGCTGCCTGCACTGCACCCACTCTGTGCCAGGACTGCAGCTGCTTCTCTGCATCATCAGAATAACTGGAGCGAGGTGAGCCTGTCACCATAGTCTCCGGGAGTAAAAGGTCAGTAGGCAAATAGCTGTTCTGCAACAGCTGGTTTGGAGACCTAAACAATGGTGGACCTAAACAGTGATGCAGGCTGAGGATTTATTTTGGGGTAAATTGATAAATAGGCCTAAAATGCATTGTTATGAACTGGAGAGAGCACCAGAGGAAAACAAAGGGAAGAAAGCAGACTGATGTGTGGTGTGGGAGTCAGCTGTATGGTGCCACTGATAACTTTGCACAACAGGCTGAACAATCCATTTTTTGGGAGAGGAATCTTACCCTGGAGAAACCATTCTTGGCTGTTCAGTTGTGTTCCCAGGGAATGAGAGTTCCTGAAGCCAGTGAATGTGATGGAGAGCTTGCTGGCTGAGGGCTGTTCCCTGCAGTTTACTCTTCAGTCTTCATCCTGCCCAGGTTATGTGGTTGATGGAACTCCTTGATTTTTGAGACTGCTCCATGGTCTTACCCAAGGGAGCTGTGTCCAAGGTCTTCTTCCCATAGTTTCCTTTGGTTGCATTTGCTCTCTCTAGCAAGCAGTGGCTGCACAAGGAACAGACCCTTGTAGGAGTCTCCATGGGAGGGTACAGTGTTGCAAAGCTGCTTGGGTGCTCCTGTGCCATGTATACTGTCCTCAGCAGCACCCAAATTTTGCTGTGGGAGCAGGTACTCCTATGGCCCCTGCCCTGGAGCCTTCTGCAAAGCCTGTGCTGGGGAGTACCACCCTGGTGATGTGGACAGCTCTGGGTGCACTGCATACGCTCTCTCCACAGCCTGTCTTCTGCTGGGAGTGTGGAAGGATTATTTACCATACTGTGCTATGGGGGAAAAAAGAAATCACAATTACATGTGTAATGGGCAGGTGGCAGAGCATAGAGCTGGCTGTTATCACTGCAAGTTACCTTCTTCACTTGCTCAGGGGCCTGCAGATGTTGGAGCACGTTTGCTGAAATGAAACACTCTTAAACCTGAGACATAAATCATGGGCAGGAAGCAGTGCTATGTGAAGGCTGCCCCTGGCATTTACCTTGGCCTTGTCACATCAGCACCATAGCAGGGATGGTCTTCTGCACAGGGATCCTTCTAGGCTGTGTCATGATCTGTGTCCATGCAAATGCGTCCTGTGGCAGTGGCAGCTCGGCAGAGCCAGACACGGCTCTCTGCCTCTTTCCCTTCCTTGTTGCTTTCCCTCTGGGCTGAGCTCCCGTGCTGCCTGGCTATAGCTGCAGCCAGCCCCATCTCTGGCCATTGGGAGAGGTTTCAGGAGAAGATGGAGCATCCTCTGGCAGAGAAATGCTTTGTGGCACACCTTGGTAGAGCACAAGGAAGATGTAAAGAAAAGCCTTGGGAATAGCCCAAAGTGAACTTCTCAGACAGTGGCACAATGGTGTTATGTGACGCCAGGGTCATCCCCACCTTACACCAGGATGATTACCAGACCCCTGCAGGACATTGGCAGGACATGGGTGTTGGTAGGGGATGCATTATGACTGAGTTGCCTTCTGACCTCTCAGTTGAGGCGTGGGGATGGGGTGGCAGAGGTAGGGGAATAGGGAGAGAGGCTGGCCAAACTGTCCAGCTCTGGAAATCAGCAACACCTTTGTCCCTTTCAGGGGTTCTGGTCGTGAAAATGAATGATGTGACAAATGCCAAGGGTTGAGGCTGTCCCAGGACAGCCCAGGCCATGCTATTTACTCACACTCCCCACCCCTCACACATCCCTATATCCCCATTTCTTGTCTTGCTCCTATTCTTAAAAGCTTCCATCAGGCCAGCAGAGCCACAGCTACCCCAGACATAGGGACCCCACTGCCATCCACACAGCCTCAGGCCCCTCACAGGTACCTGCCAGGATGGGACACACCGTGGCCCACTGGAGCCAGCCTCATGGAGGTAGGTCCCCACCAGCTGCCATCAGCCAGTACAGGACGTGCCCCTCTTCCCCATACAGCAGGGGTTTGGCACTGGCTGCCACTGGGGACACCCAGCTGCTCCCTCTCAGGTAGTGACAAAGGCAATTACCTCACTGCCGAGCTCTCGGGCTGGCTGCTGAGACACTTACCTGAAATTAGCTGTGGCCGGTGCGTCGCAGAGGTGAATGCGGTTGTGATTGTGAATGCACTTCTTGTTTGTCTTTTCAGTGCCGAAATCCTGTCAGCGAGGAGAAGCGATAATAACATGCTATTAAGTTCTTTCTGGATAATGTAATTCAGGAGTCAGGAGGCAGTTTGGTCATTTATGCCTTTGAAAAGCTCAGAATAATTTTCGGTGTCATTATCTTCCATTTTAAAGAGACCGTTTCAAACATCAATACCAAAAGCCCCTCTCCTCACCACCTCCCCCCTGCTTATGTGGTTTTCTTCCACTTTTTGTTCCTGTTTTCTCTGAGCTTTCAGCAATCTGGGGTTTGTTTCCAGTCATTCATTCCCCCTGAAACACACCACACCCAACCCTTTCTTTCACCCTTTCTCTTTTTATAGTGGGTTTTGGAACTCACTGCTGTTTTATTCAGCATCTTTAAGTTGTGGTTGGTGAAACATCCCTTTACGAGATGGGGGAGCACTGCTCAGGCCTGGTGGCAGTGAGAGGAGGGTGGATGTGATGTGCATTCAGGTCTGCAGGACTGCAAGGGTTTGAAGTTGTGTGTGCCCCTCAGGGGCCAGTGAGCAGGTGGGCAGAGCTGCCACGAGTCTGCCCACCCTTGGGAATGGCGGCTCTCTGGGGGCAGTGTGCATGCCAGAGCTTTTGGTTGCATTGGGATGCCCAGGAGCAAGTCCTGCTGCCAAGGCCATGGCACAGGCACAGCGCTGGGGAGCCCATGCATCCTCACCACCCTGCTCCCTCGCTGTCTCCAGGCATGGCTGTAGCCAATGACTTATATGTGGAGCTTGAGCCTTATGTCTTTTGCTCATACTTTTGTTAAATATGTGCTTCAGAGTAAGCAGTTAATGGATGCTTTTGCCCTGAAATAGCCTCCAGGGTAGGGAGCTGAGAGGCTCCTTAGCAGATGCAACTTCAACACCAGCTTACACTGCAGGCATGAAAACAGACAGATGTCTCTGAGTGAATGCAGCAAAAATTACTATCCAGAACTGGGGCAGGAAAACAATCTAGCTCCTCTCCAGCATGCGCAGAGCATGGCTGAAGAAGAGAATTTTGTTCATTAAGTTAACTGGCAATGATCCCTGAAATGTCAGCCTTGGCCTTAAATTTGTCTCTAGGCTTGGAAAGCATGCAAGCCCTTCTGTTTTTAAAAGAGGAAGGTATATGGCTCCTTCCATTTTTTATGTGCTGGCTCTGCCAAAGTTTCAGTGCAAATAAGAGGGATAATGCCCTTCCATTTGCTGCCTACTTCCTTCAGAGGGGAAATGGGATCTCCCAAGCAGACCACAGAAAATCTGCAGGGAGCATGCAAGAGTCGCATCCATCATTAAGCCTGGTTCGTATTGTTCAGCAGCTTCTGAAGGAGCTGTCGGGCACTCATGTGCCAGCAAAGTCAGCGGTGGAGTCAGGCTGTGACCTGGCATGATCTTATTTGCAGAGAGGGTGTGGGAAGACTTGCACAGAGAGCAGGCTCATTGGCCTCGCTCTGCCTAGAGGATGCAGGAGCATTAGCGGCACAGTGTGGCTTCATTATGAAGCTGGCCCAGCATCGTTAGCATAGAGGGTACAGTCTCCTTGGGACAGATGTAAAGAGGGAAGAGAATGCTCTTTCCTTTGTGAGAGATGGAGAGGCCTTTTAAACATTTTTGACAGTCCCAGACATGAATGTACAGTTCAGTGCTGGCCAATGATGCCAGGAAGGGAGCCCACATTGATAGGCTGGGTGCAGTGGATGCATCTGCTCCCAGATGCTGTGCTTACTGTTTGCAGAGAGGCCACAGAAACAGAGACCTGCTGCTGATCCAATTGTAAAGGGCTGTGCCTGCCTCCATTGCCTGCTGACTGCCTGCTCCATGTCCAGCTGCAAGTGCCCTTCTGAGTGCAGAGGCAAATTAAATGTGTTTCCTTTGGCCTGTGGTAGTTAGGGGATTTCTCCCACGAAGGTTTTCTGGTACTTGGTATTTTAGCTTGCACTGCAGTCTCGCAGTGGGGGAGCTCAGAGAGTCCTCTCTCCCCTCTCCACCTACCTATTTTCATTAAATCTAAAAGACTTTCATTATCTCTGAGATCTGTATGCCTCTCTTGGTTGAAACTGGAGAAGGGTTTGAATAGATGCTTGTCAGTAGGAAACTAGTAGAAGTTCAGACAGCCCAGTCCCTCCTCTCAGGGCAGCCTGATGGGATAAGCTGTCTGCCCTTAAAAAATGACTAATAAGGGAAACACAAAGGAAAAAAGAAAAAGGAAAAAATGGTGAAAAGTAGAGGAAAATGGATTTCTTAAATGGCTTGTTATAGCAGCCAGATGCCCATTCACTCTGCCAGCAGCCTGCCCAGCTTAGGCCCACTCCCATCAAGAAGTTTGTGTCTTGCACTTTGCCTCTCTTCTTGCATATTTATTCCACTTGCAACGGGTTTTCTGAGCCTGATTTCTCCCCAGTTTCTGCTGCACAGAAAGCCTGTGTGCCATCACTTCATGGCACTGCTGGCTGGTGCTATGGGCACAGGGAGGGACTGACAATTAGCATGGGGCACACCTTCCCTTTGGTCCACACTTTAGCCACAAGGCAGAAGTTACCCCATCTTGGCTGCATGAAGCTGTGTCCACCTGCCCAAAGCTCTGCACGGTACACCCATGTGCCAAGTCATTTCCTGTTACTTTTCTTGCTGCACCCTTCCTTCTTAGCCCACTCTGCAGTGATGTTTCTCTCATGCTTGGTTTGCCTCTTCAGACTGAAGGAGACCTGGCTGTGGTTTGGGATATATCGTAAAGATGCTGATGTTGCTTATCAGTCATCCTTGTTGTGGAGGGATGTTGGGTGTGGTTTAGATCACTTGAAAGACCAATAGTTTAGTCTTTAATAGTGGTGTAAGTCAGATCTCTGGGCAGCTGGGACAGGCACAGCAGTCAGGCTGGAGGCATTTTGGCAAGGCTATGAGGAAAGCCAAGTCTCCAATGGTCTGACAAACTCCAGGCTAGGAGTTTGTCAACCATCCTGTAGAAGCATCAGCTCTGGTAGAGAAGTCTTAGAGCATTTCAAGAACAGGGCTCAGGGAACCCTGTGTGCTCACAGGATGAGGGCTCAGCATGGGCATGATGTTCATCTCCAGCTCACTTTCATATTCGCTTTAGATAATAACACTATTCGGGTTCCATAAGTCATCTGAAAACTCTACCTGGCTCTTAGCAAGGAGTTCCCCCTCCTGATGTAATGGAGGTCACTGCAGTGTGAGAGCAGGCAGATTGTCTCCTGACAGTTAATTCATTCCTGTGCCACTCTTCCAGCCATCTGCTGGGATTTGAGGCTGTGGAGCTGCTAGTATGAGTGTGCTGTGTGTGCTCATGTGGATGTGTGCCCGTGCTGGCTGGAACAGCGAACTGCAGCCTGTGCTGGTTGTGCTCGCAGTGCGCTGCCTCCTCCACGCTCCGCTGGCTGTGCAGTCAGGGACCTCCCAGCCCCAGTGCCAAGGGACTGCAACAGACCCCTGGGTGGCAGCAGGCTGTTTGGCTGATGGATTAGCCACTCCGAGCACCAGGCAGTAATCTTCAGAGGAACAGGCCCAGAGAAAGGGGCAGAGTTAATCACTTTGAGTGTGGACAACAGTTGGAGAAGGAGGGGGTGAGCCATTCTAAGAGAAAACAGCATGGTTTGGAGGGGAAGAGGAAGCAAAAGCGAAATTAAAAGCATACAGCAAAAATTCAGGGGCTCTTGCTTGGTCAGGAGAGACAAAAAATGACTGGGTTTATTATAGCAGGATGGGACTCAGCCTCCACCAGCACCCTCATTTTGTCATTGATTTCTCACACGTTCAGTGGAAAAGAGCTGCCCACTGATCTCTCCACAGTGGGACACTGCAGCCTCTCCCCATAAATACACACATGCTGCATGGTTACAAATGGGAGAAGTTGGGGAGCAGAGTGCTGTTTAATCTCTGACCTCATTGCCTGTATTGGGATGGCACTGAGAAGTGCTCAGGCAGATGTATTATGCCTTATGAATTCAAACAACAGATTCTGCTTGAGACTATATTAAGAAATGGGGAATTTAGATTACAAAGGCAGCTATGTTACTACAATATTCACATAAAGATGCTTTTGAACTCCATACTATGTTACTCCAGGGAAGCCATTCTGGGCTTCACACCAAACCAGCTGTATGTTGGGCAGAGGGATTTTTCACTTTTCTTATCTGCAGCTGGGTAGGTCAGTATATTAACCACTATTTCCAAATCTTTAACAGGTTATCTCTAGGCTCCTAGCAGCCTACACACCATCTCTCATTTCACAGAAGGGCTTTGATATATAGAGGTTGAAAGCATTACAAGTCTTGAGTATTAATGCCTGAGTTAAAAACTGAATAACCAGTGTCAAGAAACAGAATATGTTTATATTGTTATGGCATGTGCCAATGGATGATCCCACTCCACACAGTCTTTCAATTTATTTTTCTTATGTTTGGCCATGGAAGGATGTGATATAGCGCAGAGATATTGCAAGGTTTGGGACAGAGTCAAGAGACTCTAAAAGTGAGAGCCTTGTAAGCACCACTGTTCTGTTGTGGGTTTTCATCAATGTCGGTTCAAAGGGAAGTCCACACCAGTCCTGGACTGAGGTCCCTGAGAGCACTTGCAGGCTCTTCACCACCTCTGCTCCAGGGCTGCAAATGTGTACCACTATTCCCAGGCACAAATCTTCTAGTTCTCTCTTGCTGGAAGGACAAACCACATGCTCTAAACATCTGGCATTACACAGACTAAAGGACAATGGATGGAAAAAGTAATTAAAAATATTAGCACTAGTTACAATTAAAAACCACAATTTCTGACATAAAACTGTAATCTTAATGGCCAGATTAGACCAATGCTCCATCTAGGCCAGCCTGCAGCCTCTAAAAGTAGTTTTTTCTGGCTGGTGCAGAGGGCGGTGGAAAAGCCACACAAATGGACAACACTTAAAACTTGCCAAGTGGAGCAGTTTCTTCCTACTTTATACTTCTGTTTATAACAGGTCTAAATGTCTAACAAGAAAGCTTGTATCTCTTAATGTTTATAAATATATATGTATTTGGAGCTGTGCCTGAGTACCTTGAAACCATTATAACCAATGCAGGGCACAGTGACAAACCAACTGTGTCTTTCTGGGCCCAGCCATTCCTTGTGACACAGCAGTAGCAAAGACTGAGTCACAGTAGTCATCAAGGTGTCCTGTCCAAGTCTTCCTAGTCATATGAATCACTTGGCTCCATCACATCACCAGATCATCTTAGGTGCTTAAGTTGTGTGGGCTGGAGTTGAATCACCAAGACCATAGGAAGCAGCTCAGTTCTCAAGATCAGTTCAGTTGCTCCAGTCAACTGATGTAAATTCCAGAGAGTCTTTAAAAATAGAGTAAAAGTATTGTAGAGCCCAGAAGATAAGGGGTTAATATGTGTGTCTCAAACACCAACAGCCAGATAGTCATGGAGCCAACCAAGGACTGCTGGTAAGAACATGCTGTGCAGATGAGCAAGAAAGAACACTATGTGTCTGGAGAAAGCGGCCATATGGAGGTAGGGCAGTGCTTTTCTGGGACAAATATCCTTGTTCTGGCTCCTGGAGATGAGCACAACAGAGTACAGTGCAAATGCAGGAATGAGAAATGGTCATGGAGTGTTGAGCCAAGGTCAGTCCTGTAGAGGAGGATCAAGACCACCAAAGACCCCCAAAAACTTCTGACCCATTTTCAAAAGAAACAAACTGTGCATTATCACTAATTTACATAGAAAAACTTAGCTCCAGGGCGGGGAAAACTTATCTGTACAAAGGTACCCCCACAAAGCCTGGGTGGGGGTGTGCCCACAGGATGCTGGGTACTCCATCAGCTGGATCAACATTGGAGCCAAGACTTCTCCCTCCCTCCCTCCCTCCTGGAGGAGGAGGAGGAGGAGGAGGAGGAGGAGGAGGAGGAGGAGTGAAGGGCCT
>VZRX01000491.1:0-42627 GCA_013398075.1 Notiomystis cincta | reverse complement strand
CTAATTTACATAGAAAAACTTAGCTCCAGGGCGGGGAAAACTTATCTGTACAAAGGTACCCCCACAAAGCCTGGGTGGGGGTGTGCCCACAGGATGCTGGGTACTCCATCAGCTGGATCAACATTGGAGCCAAGACTTCTCCCTCCCTCCCTCCCTCCTGGAGGAGGAGGAGGAGGAGGAGGAGGAGGAGGAGGAGGAGGAGTGAAGGGCCTTGCATTGGAGACAATGGACAGGAGATGAAGATAGAGGACTCTTCATGTATAAAGTCCCAGACTTCATACATGGGGTGGAGAGGGGCTGGCCTCTATTGATTGCCACTGCCTGATGGGTCTGCAGTGCTGCGGAAATGTGGAGGCTGTGGAGGGACAGGGTCTCGTGAGGACATCTGCAGTTCCAAGCTGAAAGAAAACAAGAAAACTCTCAATGTGATTCAGAGAACAGCCTTGCAGATGCATCACAGCCCACCTCGCAGGGATCCCCCTTGGGATGATGGAATATTTGCTGTCATGGTCTCTCTGGCTCCTCCTGAAGCTGCCAGCAAGGAGGATGTCTGGGGAAAGTGTGATAGCACCTGAGCTGCATTTCAGCCTTGGGAGTCCCCAGCCCTGTGGTTACCATGCAGTATTGAGTGCATGGTTTTTTGTAAATACCTATTTTTCAGTTTTCCTCTGCTGTGGAATCACTCAACAGTACTCATTGCTTCAGCAGAACTTTTTATATTTTTATAGGTACAATACAAGGGAAAAAGAGCATCTTGGTTCCAAGCACTTCTTAAAGGGTCTTAAAACCCCCAACCACAGCACATTCTCTGGTGCAACATGACTCAGTGTCTTTGGCTGACGTCTTTGGTGACATTGCTGATGACTAAAGGTTTTTCCCAAGAAGAAGAAAGTTTAACCCTGATTTACAGCAAGGGCTGATATATTAATACCAGCAGTATTTTTCTTCTGCTATTGTCAGGGTGTGGCACAGAAGGGTAAGAGTGAGTATACCTCTTTCTGCTAGGCTAAGGGTAAGGGATGTAGGCAGTATACTAGAAGCTGTCCTGCAATTATGGCTGGAACAAAAGAGGAGGCCAGCCAGATTCCACTCATAACAATCAGGAGGTCGCTAAAGATTCACATCAGGCAGAAGTATTTTCACATCAACTCATTAAAAATTATAAGGAGGTTGCAGCTCTGGATTCTGGTTGCCTTTTGCTGAAGTTAACAAGTGCATCTGCTGAAGGCTTTGGTAGCTCATTTGGTGTGACACACGGGCAATGTGAAGAAGGAAGGGAAGGGAAGGGGCAGGGGTAAGAGCCCCTGGGAGGGTATCCCAAGGAGCAGGGTTGTTTTTCTGGTGACCTGGAGAAAGGCGAGTATTTGCCTGCTTCTTTGTCTGGGAAAGAAACAAGGCAAGGGTGGCTGGTGGAAGTGCTGCTCCTGGAGATGGTGGTGGCTTTTGAATACAACAGTGTATCTCTTCTTGACCTTCTTCATGAGACTGACAATGAGTACATGAGGGGACCTTCATCCTGTCTTGTATGTTGGTTATGGGCCTGGGATGGTGTGTGATGGTAGCTGAGGACAAATGTGAGGAAGCATGAGAAAAGCAAAGCAGTGCAGAGACTTCTGGAGGGAGCTGTTTTGTGGAGGTGTCTGCCAGCCTGTATGCCTCCTCACTCCATGTCACCGAGGAGAATTTTGAGTGCATCAATGCATTGCTTACGCAGACAAAAAAATATGCTGCCTGTTGGCTCACCAGCACCTCTGTTTTCCTCCCATGTCTTCCAAAGAATTTGGCCGTGTGAGGAGAAGCTTGCAGTAGAAACATCTCTGGGAGACTCAAACATAAACCATGTTTTATTAAGCAGCATCTGACACTTTTGCTGAGACTAGTACTAGGTCTTATTGACCGACCAGAGCTACCAAGCCTACTGACCCTGAGAGGCTGCTCTTAAATATGGAGGTCTGTGGCAGGCTGTATTTGTTATGAAGATAACCCACACTTGTTAATCCCCCTTGTGTCAGCTACTCAATAACCAGTCTCCCAGATTCCACTGTATCTGTGAAGCCATTTATCTGCTGAGACAAACATCATCCTCTCCTACCATCAGTGCCAAGGGTCATCAAGGTGAAAGCAAAGAGCTTCCATGAAGTGATAGGAATCTGTGCCAAAATAGGTTTTGGATATATAGTTCTGTAAATTCACCACCTACTTTGATGTCAAGATGCTAAATAACAACTTTTGGTTTTGCAGGCCCTACAAAGCAATCTTGACTTTGAATTTTTTTTATCTTAGCCACAAGGACTCTCTGGAAACTTGAGGAATGAACAATGTCAGAGGAGATATATCTAAGATGGAAGGAATATAAGCAAAGTTCAGAGGTTGCTATCCAAGAAGAGTTTGTAAATCGACAGGAATTTTTGAGGGTAGGGTAGAAATGGACCCTTGAGCTTTATGGCTGCAGAGTCAGGAAATGAACCTGAGAACCATCTACTGGATGCTGTTAACATGTCATTGTGCATCTCTTTGGGCTCTGTTACCCTCCCAATAGCCTTTCTTGAAGGGTGGATAGCTATATCTAGTTGACAGACATGACTGAAGGCCCGTTCTTTACCTTTTACACAGTTTAATGTCTTCACAACATGAACACAGAAGTCATGTAAGAATTAAAATTATACTATTCCTCTTATGGTATCTAGGTGCTGTCTAGCAGCAAAAGCTCTCAAGGAAAAAGATGCCTGGAGTCTGTGTGGGGGCATTAAATTAGATTTACTTTAATTTGGACAGAGGAATGTTAAGTACAAAAATTAAAACACACAAATAATTAGCATCTGAGGTTGCAGGAAGCAATTCATTTAGTAATTCCACTGTGAGCTTGCTGGGCTTAAGGTTCTGAGGTGTGTTCTTAGTTTTTTGCTCCTGGCACTCTTTCGACTGCTATCTCTATGCTACATCGCTTCACACCTGGATTGACCTCCCTTTATAAGGTGTCCTTGACATCCAGTCAGGTGGTTTTGAAGCAGAAACAGTCCTATTAAAATGCTGGTGAGAAATCTGAGGTTCTTTTTCTAGTGCTATTAATAGTGGGTTTGTATCCTCCTCTAATGTGCCTGTGCTTTCATGCTCCCATCTGAGCCCCTCCAAGGATCTCTGGATGTGCCTGCCAAAGATCCTTGTCCACAGTACTGGGAGTATGTGTTGGAGCAAATACAGGGAAGGGCCACTAACAGGGCTGCTGTCCAGCCTGAATGTGGTGAAGTACCTGAAGACTAAGGACCAAAGCAGACTTTGTGGTAGCACTCCTGCTGCTTGCCCTTTTTCTCTGGCTAGAGATCCCTGTGAATGGTGCCAGATCTCCACAAAAGTGCAAGGAAGCAGCAAGCTTGGTGTGATGACTATGAAGACCTCATGCATATGATGGGATTTAGTCAGGAAACTTTTAGGTACTTGTGTGAATTCCTCTTTGCCTGATCTGGATGGTATCCAAGGAGTCACACAGCCAAACCATGCTGAAAGGGGCTACAGAGTACAGCAACTGACAAGTGGTGTTCTTTGGGAGTCTGTACTGGGACCAGTGTTATTTAATATCTTTATTAATTACATAAATGAAGGAATCAAGTGCACCCTCAACAAATTTGCAGGTGACAGCAAGGTGACTGGTGTGGTTGGCACACTTGAAGGCTGGAGGATCTGAGGGATCTGGATAAGCTTGAAAAATGGGGCCATGGGAACCTCATGGAGGTTTAACAAGGTCAAGCACAAGGTGCTGTACCTGGGTTGGGGCAACTTCCAGTATCAACACAGGCTGGGGATGAACAGATTGGGAGCAGCCCTGCTAGGAAGGACTTGGGGGTGCTGCTGGGTGGATGAAAGGCTGGACATGACCTAGGTCTTGGAGCCTAGAGAGCTAATTGTATCCTGGGCTGTATCCAAAGCTGCGTGGCCAGCAGAGTGAGGAAGGGGATTCTGCCCCTCTGCTCTGCACTGGTGAGACCCCACCTGTAGTGCTGTGTACAGCTCTGGAGTCCTCAGCACAGGAAGAACAGGGACCTTTTGGAGTACGTCCACTGAAGGGCCAAGTTCTTTATAGGCATGAAACACCTTCCCTGTGAGGAAAGGCTGAGAGAACAGGGTTTATTCAGCCTGGAAAAGGCATCAGGGTAACCTAATTACAGCCTTCCAGTACCTAAAGGGAGCCTACAAGAAAGATGGGGAGGGACTTTTTATAAGATCATGTAGTGATAGGACAAGGGGGAATGGCTGCAAACTGAAAGAGAGTAAGTTATAATATTAGGAAAAAAATGCATTACTGTGAGGGTGGTGAGACATTGGAATAGGTTGCCTAGAGAAGTTGTGGATGCCCCATCCTTGCAAGTGTTCAAGACAAGGTTGGATGAGGCTCTGAGTAAACTGGTCTAGTGGAAAGTGTCCCTGTCCATGGCAGAAGAGTTGGAACTAGGTGATCTTTAGGGTCCTTTCCAGCCCAAACCATTCTGTGATTCTGTGAATTCCAGCAGGCAGCCTGTGGAAAGGAGCATGGTGAGTAATTATGCACTGTGTTGCAACACAGCTACACAGGGAGGTTTAAATACCTCTTTCCAGCTATTGCCTGATTGCTGCTGTGTTAACAGGAGCAAGAATCCTCTCTCTTTTGGCATTCAAACCTCACATGTACAATACATTTGTAGCAGGAACTTCAGCGTTCAGCTAATTTTGCTGCTGCTTTTGCACCCTTCTACCTTCACTGTCATCTCTGTCTTTCTTTTATAAAACTCTATCATGCCTGCTATCCATCCATTACAGCCCCTTGCCACCTGCTTCAGGATTTTAACACCCATTGCAGTGTTAAAAAGCAAACACATTGCTTGGCATGCACAGTTTTTGTAGTAACAGATACAGCAAGTGAAAGCCATAGAAAAGGCATATTGGCTAAGTTTTATTAATGCACTTGGCTTTAGGAAAGACAAGACCTATCTTGAAGCAAAGAGCCTAAATCAAATGCTTCAAATGCATAAAAATCTTCAGACCTAGAACTTTGGAACAGCTACTACTGCAGATTTTTTTAAAGTTTGTTGTTGTTTTGTTTTTTTTTTTTTTTTTTATGTATGCTTTAGGATGCTAACCAAAAGGGACTTGAAGAAAAAAGTAGGGCTTCCCTTTAAACTATAACCATCTCCCACCAGTAGACTTAGTGTTTCCTTTTACTTCTGTATCAGCTGGGAAAAGTGGGGGGAAATGGAGCAAGTTGGTAACATAGCCTGGCTTGGTTTCTCCATCAAGATCTGTTTCCTGATGTATTACAGTCACCTCTTCCAGCCAAAGTCACTGACTGAGGGTAGTGCAGGTCCACCAAATAACCTGTCTGTGTTACTGCCCATCAACTGAGCTACCTGCCCAGCCTTTGCTTCAGATGTAGGTTCTGTGGAGGGGATGAGTAACCTAGAATTGAACTGCTTACTGGGTTCTAGGGCCCAGATCTGGAGGGACAGGTCAGATTAATATTAGAAAAAGTGAAAGAACAGCCACTGGACAGTTAGCATAGAGTGTGGAGTTTGGCACTGGGTTGGGAAGATGGTGGCGGGGAAGAATTGGTACCATTTTGAACATGGTAAATCCATCTTAACACAAGTCTAAGAAAGTGAAGTTGGGTTGGGATTTTTTTCTTGTGAACTAATGGAGAATGCTAAGCCTTAGAGAGGGCCAAGATCATATGGTGTGGAAGTAAACACCTATTTTTGTTACAAAAAGTTTGAACTGTTCATCCCAGCCTTCTAGTCTCCTGGCAACAGTGAAGAACAGACCATGCTGGGACCACTATTTTAATCAACCTAATTGTAGGTCCTCTCCCTCCTCCCCCAGCAATCAGCCTCCTGGGAGATAGAAAACCCTTTTGAACATGTCACCTAAAGGACTTGGGGACTTTAGTTTTTCATGCTGCAGTTACATGTTTTGCAGTGCAGTATTCATTTCATATTTCTTGCCTGGAAACAAGGCATTACTTTGGGGGGTTTGCATTTTCCCGTCTGTTACATTAAAATGAATTTATTGCACTCACTTCACCAAAAATATTCCAGTTGGATATTAACTGCAAATAGAAATTCTTTACAGTTCCAGCATGTTTCCCTGACTACCTCTCTTCCTGCCCATGATGTTCAGAAGGCCTTTCTACCTCCTGTCCTGTCCAGAGACGTGCTCTCTTGCCTATGCAGGTATGTGAAACAGTAAATATTTTGTGTACAAAGCATACAGTGATAAGAAACATTTACTCTGCTAATGAGAAACATCAACTATTTTTAGTCTTCTTAAATACTTCTAGTACTTTATCAGGGAATTGGTTTATCCTAACCTTCTCAGCCTCCTGGACTTCTGCAGTCCCTGGGCTGCTTTTCCAGCCTGGTCAATGAGACAAAGAAGCCCTAGTGCTGAAGTGTCATCACACAGATGCCAGAGAAATTCTGGCATCTGGGATGATACTGTGAACAAGCTCAGAAGTGTGTGGCTACACAGAACAACTGATGTAATGGCTGGTGTGAAAATGCTTCAGTGCAGTGTAATTAAATTGCTGCACTTAGTGCAAAGGAACAAAGGCTGTCCCTTTGCTTCTCACTCTTTTTCACTACAGCTATTGGCAGTAAAAGGCAAAAATAACAGTTTTGTATTTTTCTCCTCAAAACCATATACACAGTACTGGGTGACAAAACCCATCTGCTCTCCTTTGCTGCCTGGCCAAAATATAACACTGGTCCCACTGTCAGCTGGCAGGGCACATCACAGCTTCTTCTTCTTGCTTCCTCTTCTTCTTCAGAGCACCTGAAAACAATTAGGAAGCCATTTCTGCCCTTTTTTTTTCTGGTTACACTTTTCCCCCTCTGTGTTCAAAGGATTGACCTCAAATCTATCCTTATCAGACGGGTGACCTGAAGTGCATCCTTCTAGCCACAGCTCTTCCACGGTCACTGCTGGAAAGCCTCCCAGGCATGAAAAGAGATTTCTGTTTCCAGCTGATCCTGCAGCACCCCCTCTCCACATAAAACCTGCCCAAGAAATGGGTAGGGCGCACACCAAGCAGAGTGGTGGCTGGGGGTTCATGGTGCCTGTGCCCATGTGGGCATCCTGCTGTGCTGGGAACACTGGATGCCCAGGAAGCTCTCCTGCCTTTCTGTAAGTGAGTTCTCAAGCACTGGCAGTATTTTGAGGCACTGGGCGAGGCTGATGCAATTCTTTCTTTATTCCCCGCTCTGTTCTGGTGCTGTAACCCAGCAAAGGCCTGTCTATCAGAACTGGGAGCAGCATGCAGCCCTCACAGGGTCACTAAATAAAACCCCATATGCTGCTCAATGGCGCCTCGATTTCTGTTGTATTGTTGTTGCAGGAATCATACTTTCTTTCTTCATTTGTATCCTTGCTCTCCCTACCCTATTTTCTTTTGAAAAAATCCACGGAGTGATTAGATTTGCAAATGAATGGGCAGGGAAGTGACAACAGAAGTGAGCTGGAGCTGAGGAGCACAGGTATAATTACTGTAATTAACTGAAGCAGCAGGGGCACAGCCAGTGTTGGGAGCATTGCTGGGAGTTGCCGTGGGCGAGAGATGGGAGAGGAAGAATGGCCAGCTGCAGAGACAGTCTGCCCCACGGCTCCCCATTCCCCCCTTGAGTGCACTGATAAGAAAAGCAGAGTTGTGCCCTGTCCCTGTGGCACGTCCACTTAGGCTGCAGGGACCCACATCTCCCCAGATGAGGTGCAGAGGAGCTCATTCTGTCTTGTACAAAAATTACTCGGTGTCCTGCTTGGGCAGCCGCTTAAGGAGATGCCCTCATTTCCTGTAAGTCCTCAGGAGATGGGGGCACTGAGTGTGCAACAGCAGTAGCCCCCTGCCAGAGAGACAGAGCCAAAGGGGCAGGGAAGCAAAACCCCTCAGCCACAGCTGAGCCCTTGCAGGAGGAGCTGGGACACCTGGGGCCAGCTGAGAGCTTGTCTCAGAAGCTCTTCAGCATCAAAATATGTTACTCATTGACTTTGCTAGGTGCTGGTCTGTGACTTTTTGGCTGATCTAGGAACTGGCCTCAATGATCTTCATTGCTGGCAGACTGAATAGGAAGCATGACCTTCTCAGTTTGGAGAGAATCGCCATGGGGCCATACGGAGACACAGACATGGCATGGGAGATGGTGTTTCACACACTCCAGAAAAATTTTATGATCACGAAAGAAGGAAGCAGCATGTCTTTGTCTGCCCTAATTCCACTAGTTACAGTCCTGCAGTCACTTTTTTCCTCTTGGTAGTAAACACTTCCACAACCTGTGTCATGTTCCTCCAGGAGCACTGCAGGGCATGATGCTCCCAGCAGATGCTCCTTGCCCATTTCCATGAGCACATTCTGCCCTCCAGCAGAACACTGTGACATGTCTGCCTGCACCACAGGTCCTGCAACAGCTCTAGCTCTTGGCAGAAGGACTTCTCCTCTTTTTGTAAAGAGGGGGAGCTGACTTCAAATACAGGTGTTAAAAACATTAGATGCCATTGGTCCTATTTTTGGAGGCTGAGACTGAGACTGGTTTTTGGTTTTTATAATCTTTCTAGATGTGACCATAATTTGTAGGGTGGGTGCATTAGATTTAGGGTATGAGAAATTCACACAGGAAGACATAAACAAAACAACCCCCAAAAACTGTATTTTTGGAATATGCTCAGACCAGCAAGCCTGGGATGTAAACAGTTTTTCTAGATGGTGCCATGGAGTGAGGGAGGTGTGCAGGCAGCTGCAGGGGTCTGAGGCTCTGTAGTCACCCCTAGGAAAAGTTACACAGGCTTGTTGGAAGAGGACTGTGGTTTTGTTGCTGAAAGATTAATGTTCCAGGCTCTGCTCCACATAGTGTTGAGAGCACATAAATATGTGTCTGGCATATTTAAAAATGAGATTTGCTGAAGCTGGGTAGGGAATGGTGTGTGTGTTTTGCTGTACTGTAAAAACTTCAGAACTCTCCCTTTTCATTGTGGAAAATATCTGCTGTGAGGGTCAGGGAATGCAGAGTTCTGTGAACAGCTTCGGTTTAAACTTGCTACTACTGATCAAAAAAGCTGTAGGAAATAGGATTGTAAGGGGCTTCGAGAGATCATCTAGTCTGTCTCCTTGCCCAAGGCATATCCAGCTGCACCTCCTTTGCCTTTGTCAATATTTTGACTGAGCTCTGGGCAATTTATTCCAGTGCTTCCCTATTCTTAACAGATTAGCCCAAATTTTCCATGCTGAAGTTGAATTTATTGCCTCTTATTCACCATGGGCATGGAAAACTGATTACCTTTTTCCTTGTAGCAGCTGTTCAGATATTTGAAAACTGTTATGGTGTGCTTCCTCAGTCATAATTTCTTTATCTGGACATCCTCTGTCTGTTTATCTACTCTTGCTGGCCATGGATCCTAAACATTTGACCATTCCCCTTCTCTCCAACTGGCCTCTGTCTCAGAGTGAGACACCCAACACTGGACATAATCCTTCAGGGAAAAATTGACATCACAGTTCATTGGGACATTAGAGTCCCAATATAATACTTGTTTGTCCTGTGATGGTGAGGCATGTTTTTTTACTGCTTTTCAGACTGTGGTGTGCAGTAACTTCCAGACTCCTTGTTGTAGAATTGCCACCTAGACAGCTGTTCCTTTTTCTGTATTAATGAAGTTGATTATTCCTGCTTAAGTCTAATTACATGAATATGTCCTGGTTGAATTTTATCTTGTGTTCTCAGATCATTTGTCCAATTTGGTGTGATTATCTTGTATTCTGTTTCTGTCCTCTAGTGTATTCAGTCTCACTCAGCTTGATGTCGTCTGCAGATTTAATAAGTATACTCGTTTTTCTGTTATCCAAGTCATTAATGGAAACATTGACTAGTGCTGGACCCTCCAATAAATACCTGTAGGATCCACTCAATACACCTTTCATTTGGCAATGTAATAATGATAACCATTTTAAAGAAATGTTTTTCTAACCAGATGTTATTATCCCACAGTAGATTCACTTAAACAATTTTCTCTTGAATATCTTGAGTCACATCTCAAAGTGTCGAGACATTGCACTTGCTACCTCCCAAGCCCTGTTACTCTGTTGGAAGAGGAGAGTAGATAGTAGATCACTGTGACTAAAGATTCTCTTGTAAATCCTTATTGGTTGTTATGCTGCTCTTTAGGAATAATTTCTACTTCAGGTTCGAGGCGCTCCTGTTTAAAGGATACAGCTCAGCACTTCAAACAAATGGCTCTCAGCAGCTTCATGTGTACTCATAAAATCCACTTCATGCTTGGAGGTAGTTACTTACTAGTAGTGGTATTTCTACTGAAGACTGAGTCCCAGGAAACTGATGATTGGTCACATAAAGAAAGTTGAAACTAAGAAACAACCCAAGGACCCAAGGAAACTTGCCCCGAGATCCTGGTCCAAAAATGTAACTCCGATAAGTCAGATTACAATGGGCAGCACAATTCTGCAGCAGGATCAGCAGCTTTCCTCAGAGATGCAGGCACCAAGCAGGGCTGGCTATGGCAGCCAAGCCCCCTCAGCCTGTGGATGCTCACAGCTTGGGTCTTCAGCTGGGCTGGGCACTGGGCTGGGGCAGTGCTTAAAAGAAACAGAGTAAGCATAGTCCCACATTCCCTAAAGAAATAACCTGCATCCTAATCCAGGAACGAGGATAGATTGTGCACCCCTGTTGCTCAGAGGTGTCCTGGGATGAGAGTTTGTGAAGGCACCTTGCTCCAGGCGTGTCCCCTCTCCTTGTGCACATCCTGCTGCTGTCTTTGGTGGCTTGTGGCCCCATTCACTGTGCCTTGACAAGGGGAATGAGGACACTATCTCCCTGTTTCAGGTGAGGAATGGCACTGATATCCTGCTTGCTGGCTCTCTGGGCTTAGCCTGGACACACCTGGGTGTGCTGCCGAGCACCTCAGCCATGCACTAACTGGACTCTGTTCCTCGACGTGTTCTGCAAATGGGCATTTAAATGCTCTGTGTTCAGCAGACAACTGTCAGGGAATATCAAATTGCAGTTGTCTGCCTCTCTTGTTGCTTGGATAATTGGATGGTAAAAAGCAGAATGCAGATTTCCCTACCACACCAATAGGTAATACCACTTAGGTATTTTTAGCAAGCAAATGTGCCAAAGTTTAGAAGATACTAAATATAGAAAGTTTCAGTGCTTTTTTCCTTTTTTTAATTGAAAAATAAAATTTTCCTTGAAATCTTATTGACAAGAACTCTCTCTCATGTACTTTGGAAAGAAATTAAGCAATCAACAGCAATATATACTTTTTTCGAGTGTGGGGAAAATTTTTTGTTCTGACCCATTAATTCCCAGCTGTATTCCAACACCAAGCTGAGTGGTGCTAGCATGACTGAAGGGACTCTTTTTAAAGTTCTAAAATTAAGGTTTTTAGTTTCTCAGCTTTGCCAAGGAAAGACTCACCCACCACTGCTGTGCTATGAATGGGAGAGAACTGGATGAAAAACTCAGGAGAAAGGGAAGAAAAAAAGTAAAAAATCACAGCAATCAACATGTTGAATGCTCTCTTAGTCATTTGGGGTTTGTCCCCTTGCTGCCTGTTCCTTGTCCATTTTGTATCTAAAGCCCTGATGCTGAAGTCAAGTCTATGTGTGTATGTGTAGGATCAAGGGACACGGTTTGGAGCTTTTCAGGGCATTAACCCCTAATTAGCTGCTTGAAAAACTCATATTACACTTTTAGAAATAGTTTTAAAAACAAGGGCTGATCCAAATTTGTAATAAAATGGTGTGACTCATCAAAATGTCATCAAATTACATTAAAAATTGCTTCTTAAAGTGACTTCAAGCCCAGTAAATATACTGTAAGTTGTAGATGCTACTGCAGCACATAAGAGTGCCAGCAGAATTGGGATATGTGTTTGCTGGTACAATAGGTCAGGTGACCAGAGTGGAGCTAGTTTTCTTGTGGCTTATACTATTAGAAATTGAGAGTACTTGTGAAGTAGAAAATGGATATTCTGCTATAAAAAAGAAAGCATCTGGCCCTGGATACCAAAGACCTGCTTCCACATGACTTACACTTTTTTTCTCAGATGTTTCTGATGTTGGCATGTTGCTTACTTTAGCCAGAGCCCTTAAGGCAAGGCTGGGGAATGGTATTTGAAAAGCATAAAGGTTGCTCTTTTTGGAGCTACCTGCATGTAGAAAAGGAATATCTAGAGGTGCTCAAACAGAACCTGCTTCCCCAGCCTGCTAGAGAAGTGGGAGCTGGATTGAGCCTTGTTTCCCTTCTGTTCTGAAAACCTCTTCCCAGATGGGCATAGGCCTAGCAGCAGAAATCAGGAGATGACACTGGGAAAAGTGGAAAGCAGTAGAGCCTTCTCTTCCCTTTCAGGGGTGCAGCAGCCTGGCCACACACAACCTCTTGGGCCATACTTCTGCCACAGTTTCTTGGCAGTAAAGGCCCTGCTGCCTGGGAAGATCTACACAGATCTCTGCAGAGATTCTCCGTAGGATGTAGCCATCCTCTGGCAGTATGTGGGGGCTCAGAGTTGCAGGGCACAGAGAGTTTCTTTAAAGATGATTGCTGAGCACTTGGGTTTACACTTTTCTCAGCAGGTTCAGCTCTCTGCCATCTCTGATGTACACCTCAGAGAAGGGGACATCTCTAGAGCATGAGCACAAACAAAATTAGAAGGTGAGCGGGTATCAGCATAGAGCAGAGCATGGGGTTCCAACTTACTCAAATTATTGTGGTTTTGCACAATTGCTGGCTGAAAAGCTATTTTTCAGAGAGTTAGAGTTTGAACTTCACGACACATTCATTGAAGCTCCTATATGGGTTTTCTGCTGATGTTGAATTCACATTTCACATCCCTGCATAGAAATTTGGTTTTTCTTCTATTGTTGGTTTGCCTGTTTCCATGAATCTTTTCAGATAGAGATGTACCTAGATGTGTAGATGTGTTATAGATTTAGCTGAAATTTGTCCACAAATTAAAAAGCTCTGGGGAGGTGGGGGAGGCAGGAGGAATGCCATGCTGCTGCAGGTGCACACAGTATGTACATGTGAGCCAGCTTCCCTACAAGCAGGCTGGAGCATTTAGCAGCAAGTCCCAAGCAGGCTCTTCCTCACTCTTGCTGGTAGTACCCAGAGGGTTCTTACAGCTTGCCTGCTTGGGAGGCCTTGGGGATGGAATTTTCTTCCCTTCATGCAACTCTTGCAGGAACTCCTGTCTTGACATACTTCCATGGCCTCCACATCCCCCTTTCCCTAGCCAGAGTCCTCTTCCCTTCCTTGCCTTGCTTTCATCTCTCTTTTCAAAAACTCCTTGTTCTTCTTTCCCTCTCTGCCCTCTCTTGCCATTCTTCCACCCCTCTTACAAAAAGCTGGCCTGGGGAGCAGCAGAGAGGGTTAAATCTGCAAGGTCTCGTGGCTGGAGAAGCGTTGGTGGCCTCATGCATGGTGAAGTGCCTTTTTGGCATGCAGAGCTGTGAGCAACCACCCTCTCCCTTTCCCCTCCTCGGGCTCTGTGCCAGCGGGCAAGCATTTGCAAAGCAAAATTACAGAGCTCTCTGGGTAATGATCTGCCCATTCGTTCTGTACAGCAGGTGGCTGGAGGCTGAATCCACGCCACTCCCTCTCAGCTCAATTCCCATGCACATCAGGAAGAGATGGCTATTCCTCCCTTACAGCTGCTTCCAGGGAAGAGCGGCCAGGGGAGTCACCCTCCCAGCAGAAGGATGCCGTGGAGGTGAATCTCGTTCTGCAAGGAGCCGCAGTGGGCTCTGACCAGAAAGGCCAGATTCAAATGCCAGGCACGTGCATGGGCAGAGAGGAGATGGCATCTTCACTCTGACCATACAACGTGGCTGTGCAAGAGAGCAGCACCATTGTCCAACCTGCCAGTTCTCCTCGGGGCACCAGAATCAGAGAGCTGGGATGCATCAGCATGTCCCTTCTAAACCTTTGTTCCTCTGTCTAAAACCTCTGATCCTGTGACTCATGGACTGGCTGCAGGGACCCACCAAACTGCTGCCATTACTGGAGAGGAATTGGGAGGCTGTTTTGGCTTTCCTGCAAAGCTCCAGGATAGCCCACAGTGCTCACTTCTGATCCTAACTGGTTACCCTCTTGCAGTAAGCCAGGTTGGATAAGGCCTAGAGCAACCTAGTGGGAGGCATCCCTGCCCATGGCAGAGGGATGTTGGGACTAGATGTTCTTTAAGGTCCATTTCATTCCCTTAACATTCTATGGCTTATCTGTATTTCTCCTCTGCCATTTGCTTACTCAAAGAAAGGCTAAGCAGGTGTGTACAGAGTCTGTAAGGCCACCAGTGAACAGGCTGATCCTGGCTGTGATCCATCCATGTGATTTTCCCCTCTTCCCTTACCTGAAGGAAGCTGAAGGCTTCCTATACCAGTGCCATCCTTCTTTCCCCTCCTGCCCTGCCAAATCCTTCTTGAAGCAGTCAGCCTGTAGGGTTCCCTTTCACTGTGTTGGGAAGCACGGTCCTTTTACATCAATAGGAGGGAAGGGGTGTCAGGCCACAGACAAAGAGGAGCAAAAGACCCCTAAGCATGTCATATCTACCTTCTTTTGGTTGCTGGGGGATAAACTCTGAGAATTAGGAAGCTGATACTTTTTATCTTTTGCACTGTTAAAAAGGATGGGTGATGTATCCTGCTCTGGATAAGAACTCAACCTGTATTTCTGTGCCCATTTTATCCTCTGTGACTCTTAGCACTCTCTCCGCCCAGAAGGAATCCTGTTAGGAGTTTCTTATCCACATTTATCTTGCAAAATAAATATTTAATAAACAAAGACAAACACTGTTAAAGGGCATTTTGAGACATTAACTTATTCCCTTAAGCAATAGAACAAACAAAGCAACTTCATTAGCAGTAATACAGCGTAATGCCCGAGTGTCTCTCTCTGGGGAAGAGCTGGGCTTGCTCAGGTGAGCCAGGATCTCTGGGGACTAGGAGGGACCAAATAACATGCACAAGGATGGAGGCTCTTCCATGACACAGAAGTGAAGCTCTCCTTCCTGGGGAGTTCAGCTTGGTCCAGCAGCAAAGCCTGTGTGGTCACAGAGGTGACGTACAAAGCTGGGAGAGTCACAGATTCCTTGTCCTGGTGCAACTCCTGGAGGCAGCCAGAGCATCCAGAGGAAAGATGTGAATGCTGCTGTCCTGGTGTGGTTGCCTCTGGGGCCCCATGTTATTTCTTATGCTTTTTGGCTTCTGTGTGAAAACAAAACCCAGTGAGCAATAACTTCACAACAGCAGACAGAGGAAGACAGGCTGAAAGGGGGGATAATAGAAATGTGGATTGTAGTGAAAGAGGAAGTGAGGGGAAAAAAAAGACCATATGGAGGGGATGAGTCCAGGGGACAAAAATCTGAATTATGACCTCTTCCTAGCCCTCCAGAAGTTTAATTCTTTTCAATAAAGTGTGGGTCCTGTAAGAAATGATGTATGATAGACCACATCTTTATATATAAAGATTGATACATGAAGTACTTTAAAATTTATAATCTGATAAAATGTTACGTGTATTGCAATATTTTCCCTGTCTCTTGTATCTTCTCCCTTGTGATCTTAAAGCACGTTGCAAGCTTTCCATTCATTAAGTTTCCCAGCATCTTTGTAGGACAGGCTTATCTCTGGACTACAGATAGCAAAATTTAAACTAAAAGTTCAAAATGCTAAGCTGAGAAAATGACCCAGCATCCCAGGCCCCAGGAATGCTGGTTAATTTGAAGGCTGTCCATCAACACAGTCACCCATACAGCTGCACAGGAGGAGCAGTGACTTGTGCAGAGCCCATGGAAGAGCTGAGGAAGAGGAGGCTCTGCTACCTTGTATTTGTGCTGGCACCTCATGGGAAAGCTTCATTCACTGGCATGGGGCTGACTCCAGCACAGACACAGCCATGTGAGCAGTCCCCAGAGGGAGTTGTTAAGTGCTTAGGACACAGCCACTTTGGGCTTTGAAGTCTGTGGCTGTGCTCAGGGCAGGTCCCTCATCACCAGGGCTGCCTAAACTAGCTCTGGCTCCTCCAGCCCTTCTCCAGTCCATTTCTTCCTGTCATCTCTGCATCACTCAGCCAAGAAATAAATGCTGCTGCCAGGGATTGGGTGTCTACATGTGCTGCCTTGTTGGTGGCAGCCTTAGCCAGCATTCATTTTGCTCTTAGCACTATCACCCTGTGGAGAAAATATTGCAGCACTGGTGTAGAGCGGTCTGTTCCCTTGACACGTGGTGTACCTCCAGCAGATGAAAATTTGGTACTTTCAACACAAGAAAAGGCAAAGCTGGGGATGGGCAATTCAGTCTCTTTAGACCTCTCTCCTATCTGTATTTTATTTTCGAGAGTGGTGGTTTCTTTGCCTCTCTTTGCTGCTGGACAGTCCTGTCACAGCCTGTTAAGTCAGCGGCATCTCTCAGCACTGCCCTGGTGCTCCCTCCTGCCAGCAGCCTGTGTGCATGTACCCTGGAAAAGGACTGAGGGTACTCATGCCTGTCCTGGGCATGAGCACCCTCCTGACTAGCTTGGCCAGGCTGGGCCAACAGTGGTGGTTTGGTGGTGACCCCTGTGGGCATTGAGGGGGTTGTTTGCAGTCCTGTTCCTGGGACATTTCATCTCAGAAATTGCCACCTACAGGAAAGTGACCTCTTGCCTGAACTATTCCCTTCATTGCTAAGCTATTAGTGGAGAGCAACAAAGTGGGGCTTGCTGCAACATTGCTCCAAGACACAAGAGCTTCCTCCTCCCAGGCAAGTCCTTCTGCTGACTCGGGGCTTGGATCATTTCTGTGCCCAAAGAGAGAAGACAGGATTGAATTTAGATCTTTGATGCAGTTGCACCAAGCCAGAAACATTGGTCTTTGGTAAACCAGAGCTGGCACAGGCCCTTAGGGCTATCAAAGTGATGCAAATTTACCAGTATCAAATCCTCCTGAAAACGAAACATGTTCCCACCCCCTGGGAGGATCCACTGTGGAGCCAAGTAAGTCTGGCTTGGAAATGTGTACTCAGTTTGGATCTCAGTCCTCTCCTCTGACTGCTCTGCAGCACACACTCCTGAAAGTGATTCTTCTCAATCCCTTGCACTTGTGCCACTGAATAAGGAACAGGAGATGCTGCCAGAGTTCACACTGAGTGCCACAGGGATCTAAAATAAATACTGCCATGTAATAGATTTTTATCCACTGCCTTGCTGTAATCCCCATCTGAATCCCTTCCAAATTGCAGTCAGGCAGCTGTTTGTACAAGTCAAACATTGATTCAGCTGCTCTCGACAGGGATTCAGGAGGTACAGGCTGGAGGGAGTGCTAGCCAGGGTGCTGGAACAATGGGATTTGTTTGTTATGAGCTGAAGGGTTAAACTCTTCCTACAGCACCCAGCACCAGAGTATCCCCCTTTCCACACACGAGGAAGAGGTACCCACAGAAAGGATAGTTGCTGAAGCAGCAAGCCTGGCACCTTGAGCAGCTCTCCTGCTCTGCTTGGCAGGGCTTCAGAGGGCAGGATCACAGTTGCTCATGGCTGGCTTGTAGGGCCTGCAGGCTGGGAGACCTCCTTGCAGTGTTAGGTAATCATCTGCTCCTTTGGGGTCAGAGCTAACTGCAGTTTCCTCAGCATCCCAGATAGGGTGTGTATCAGGATTTGCTTGCTGGGCTGTATCTGAAGTTTCAAACAGTCCCTGTTGAAATCCTTGGCAAGGATTGCTCTTCTTCCTTGGGGTGGTTGGTATCAGGGACAGCTTGGTGTCCAGCACATAGGGTCCCTCCCAGGATTTTTAGCCCATCTCAGCACCTGTGTGAAGGGAAGGACCCCAGAAAAAGCCCTGGCATCCTGGGCAGTGGCTACCAGCACCGCTCTGTTCACACTTTCTGGCTGTCCTAATGTATGCAATGTATTTTTTTAGGGACAGACCTTTCAAGACCTCCCTGTTCTATTTCTACTTCATTTCATGCCCCCTCAAGGGGCTTCAGAATTGTGCTTTTCTCTTTGCCCATCACTCCCCTGGCATCTGTGGGGTCAAAGCACAGGGCTGTCATATGGAAAGCCTTGGTCCTCGGGATTCAGAAATTTTCAGGCTCACACAGGGGACCATGTGCTCTGGTTCAGGCCAGCTCCTCACACCAGCCTTTCAGCTTCCAGAATCATGATGTTAATATTTAACAGTCAAGATCAGGACTGTTTTGCTCCACCAGTGGTGACTTCTGCAGCCCTCAGCCTCTTGCAGACTTCTATCCCTATGCCATGCTAGAGATCATGGGAGGAAATCCAGCAGAGCCAGTTGCAGATTGAGTGAGCGTATCTCACTTCCAGAGATGGGGAGAGGCTGGAAAGAAGTGTTGCTGTGCAGTAGAGATCACTTATTTGCCTGTGCTTTGTACAGCACTGAGCCCAGAACTGAGTCTTCAGTGAGTACTTACACAAATCCTCTGTCCTTTCTGCTGGTGCTGGATTAGCTGTGCAGCACCTCCAGCAGGTTAAGAGCTCGTGGTTCACACATGATTTGTGAGCACAAAGGTCTTGGGAACCACGCTGAACCGCGCTGAACCAGGCTGAACCACGCTGAACCGCGCTGAACCAGGCTGAACCAGGCTGAACCAGGCTGAACCGCGCTGAACCAGGCTGAACCGCGCTGAACCAGGCTGAACCGCGCTGAACCACGCTGAACCAGGCTGAACCACGCTGAACCAGGCTGAACCACGCTGAACCACGCTGAACCGCGCTGAACCACGCTGAACCAGGCTGAACCACGCTGAACCAGGCTGAACCACGCTGAACCACGCTGAACCGCGNAATCATACTGAACCGCGCTGAACCGCGCTGAACCGCGCTGAACCAGGCTGAACCACGCTGAACCATGCTGAACCACGCTGAACCGCGCTGAACCGCGCTGAACCAGGCTGAACCAGGCTGAACCAGGCTGAACCACGCTGAACCACGCTGAACCATGCTGTCCCAGGCACTGGTTCTGGGCACTTCAGCCTCTGCTCAGCAGCCATTGCTGTTGCCAGCACCAGGGCAAAATGAACAAGACAGAAGTAAGCAGGAGGAAACGATGTAAAGTCCATGAATGACTGCTTAGTGTTGCTTTAGAGATGGGGGCTAGATAACTGGAAATTATGGTCTGCTGGAGCAGGGGAAAGAAATTCCCTTGGCAGTTGATCACCAAACAGATGAATCAGAGAAGCTCAGTCTAACTAAAACAGATCTGAGCAAAATCTCAAGTTGAGCCTAGGAGGAGTGTTAAACTACCAGTGAAATGTCTTAAGAGTTTCTGTGTGGGGTATTTAGGCTCATTTCCACAATTGCAGCAAACAAGCAGGATTATGGTGTGAGCCAGAGTGGCTGCAGCTTAGGGGCTGGGGCAGCCATGTGTAAGGGAACAAGGGGATTGCTGGCAGCATTTGTCTCCTACTTGACTTGGAACTTTGCAGATCAAGTCAAAATTCATTGAAGGAGAGGAAATAATTTAATAACCTGATTCACAGAGAATTCTGCTGCAACCACACTGGCCACAGTCTCAGGTCATCTCAGGTTGGGGAGGGAGAAGAACGGAGCTGCCCACTCTCCAGGAGAGTGAGAGCAAGAGGCTTAAGGCTCCTCAGTGCTAGAGAAAGTAACGGAGTGCCCTGCAGCTCACAGCCCTGCTTGAAAATGATGGAGGCTGACAGATCTGGGATTAATCTAAAGGTTTCAGCTCTCTGAGCACTGAGTGGAAATTCGCCTGGAAACCACAGCGCAGGAGCTCAACATGATGAAAGCTCTAACTGGAAGGGGGGAGGCAGAGGCAAGTGTGGGTCAGCCAGCTCACCCCACCTGATTATGCACAAAGGCTAGAGCCCTCATCTCTTGCTCTCTCTGCCATGTGTCTGGGTAGAGAGGGAAGGTATTTAGTGCTAATAAGAGCATTAAGAAATAGGCCACTTTTATTTTGTACATTAGGCAGGCTGTGCTGCGGGTGCAACTTTGCATTGCTAATTAGATTCAAAGGCAAAGCTATAGTCTCAGTGCTCAGCACTCCTGATTGTACCTGCTCATGCTCTCAGAGGAGCCAGGTTGGGCAGCCTGCACAAAAACTGCAAGCTGTGGTTTTCCCTGTGCAGGTATTTGTAGGTGCTAGGCTGCTTGTGTGGGATGAAAAGACAGAGTGGGAGGCTGACTAAGAGTGGAGCCAAGGTGTGCTTTGCTGATGCAAACTTGGACTTTTCTTGCTCATCTTGTCTAGCAGCCATATGGGAAAGGCTACATCCTGCTCTATCTGTATAGCTTTCCTGTGAGACTAGGATGCTGACCTAGTCCTGAATGTGGAAGGCCAGGATTTATCTGATTTGGCAACCATTAAAACTGCTGCTTTAGCCCATAAAGTTATGGGGACATACCAACTTTTTTTCCTACTACACCCAGGTGCAGTTTGCAAGGAAGGATGCATATGTCCCCCCTTGCCCTTAGAGACCAATAACCTTTAACTGAGGCTAAATTTTCTCAGTGCAACAAAATCACAAATTCTGTACATTCTGTACTACGGGAGTCTCCAAGTATTAGCACAACTGTCACACTTAGCCATGTCTGCACGTTCATGCCTTCATATCCAATTCCAATACAACACTGCCATCACCCCTGTTGCTCACATCAAAGGACTGAATGCATCACAGTTCACAGTTTTAACTCCTTTCAGTTTAGCTTGCTCTATAAATACATAACCCACAGTGAGTGGGCATGTGTAATATATCCCTGTGTATGGTTCTGCTTAGTGCTGTGGATGGGGCTGCTGATCTGATTATTTTGAAGTCACTGGGCTACGTCTGCTGTAAGTATGAATTGGTACAGCACAGTGGTGTTGCCAGTTTATGCTAGGTGAAGATCTGGCCTATAATGTGAATCTATAATAGAAACTTGCTTGTGTTCCTGAAAAGAGGAGATATTTTGAGTGTATAACCAAATTGGCATTCTTATCCAGGCTTCTACATGGTGTAATTGTAATTCCAAAATTATAAGTGTTATTAAATTATTAAAAAATTTAGCAATGGAAGGTTAGTTTAAGATTGTACTTTTTATCTATTTGAAGTGATATTGTTGGACAGAAATCAGCATGGTGATATGTCCCAGCACACAAACTGGATATGTACCAGAGATGAATGAACACAGGCACGGTTTCAGACCAACCAGCCAAATCTGAACACATGTCCTCTTCTAAGAAAGGAGTTTAGGAGAAGTAATTTTCAGCTCCATGATCCACACACCCAGTCATTATCACAGACATTATGATGGTCTCTCCCTGCTTATATTTTAGAAAAGCTCAAAGCCTGAATTGCAATACAGTCATTGCTAATTCAGAGGAAGTGGGTTACACTGCAGCTGGTGTCTGTTTGCCCATCTGATATATGAATAGCAATCGATCTGGATTTTTTCTCTCAACATGGTGTGATAGTGAGTACGAGATCATTGCCAAATCTCCATGAGGAATTATGCTTGGTTTGGCTAGAAGATTGATGCAGATTGGCCACCCTATTAATAGGTGAAGAACACAGTCCTCTCCAGCCTGGGGAGTTATTTTTCCGTGGGCATCTTCCTCTGTATTTAATCTCAGAAACTATAACGACTTATAGCAAATAGAGGAAATAAGTGCTCCAGTTCTGAGTCCTGCACTAGATGAATTTCCAATAAATGTATGCTAATACTCATCCTGGATTGCCTTTATTACCTTCTTTTTGTTCTTTTCTATTAGATTTACCCTCCTATAACACCTTACCTCTTCTTCCAGGAGACTGCCAAGATTTGGAGATGATTGCCTTTTTATTCTGCTATTATATGATTATTATGTATAATAATAGAATCATAGAATATCCTGAGTTGGAAGGAGGCCACAGGGATCATTAAAGTCCAACTCCTGGACGTGTACAGGACAGCCCCAAAATAACACGTACCAAGAATGTTGTACAAACAGTCCTTGCACTCTGGCAGCTTTGGTGCCATCACCACTTCCCTGGGGAACCTGTTACAGTGCCCAACCACCCTCTGGGTGAAGAACCTTTTCCTGATATCCAACCTAAACCTCCCCTAGCACAACTTCATGTCAATCCCTTGGGTCCTGTCACTGTCACCAGAGAGAAGAGATCAGTGCCTGCATCTCCGCTTCCCCTCATGAGGAAGCTGTAACTGCAATGAGATTTCCCCTTGGTCTCCTCTTCCCCAGGCTGAGCAGACCAAGTGACCTCAGTCACTCCTCAGAAGGCTTCCCCTCGAGACCCTTCACCATCTTCTTAGCCCTCCTTTGGATACTCTCTAATACCTTTATGTCCTTCTTATATTTGGTGCCCCAAACTGCACACAGCACTCGAGGTGAGGTCACACCAGCGCAGACTAGGGTGGTTGCTTAATGGTAAGATTGTTAATTGCTATCATAAACATAGATACACCTGTCGACGTTTTTTAGAGAAATTTTTTCCTCTTTAGAAATGCTAATTATGAATACTTAAGGAAGAAAATGGCTGAGCCCGGCGGGCATGTGGGTGCGGCCCCTCCCTGTCTGGGGTTCCTCAGGAGGGGACAGAGACCCCGCGGGGGGTGGAGCTGGTGGGGGCTGGGACACAGCCCGGTCCCGCTCACCGGTTCGGCCTTCCGGAACCCCGCCCTGGCCCTGCTGGGGCTGCTCTCGGCTTTGGGAGGGGGACGTGTGGCTGTGACGGGGGGAGAGGAGCTCGCTCATCGCCGAGGCCGCAGNTCTTTGCCTGAGAGCCCCTTGATTTCAAAATATTACTAATTTGGAGGGAAGGGGGGTTCACATTTCTCATTCCAAGGGAGGCTCCCGCCTTTCTTGGTAAACACCTGTCCAAACCGCGACAACACCCAACACAGCTTTACAGCTATTTCAAGCTCTTTTAGACTTTTTTGAAGTCTGTTCTAGGTTGTTAATCTCATTCTCGGACTGAGGTGAGGGGAGAAGCCCTTTTTCCAAGCAAGTTGACAGCAAGTCTGCTGCTTTGAGATCTTAGGAGCCAAAGCTCTGGGTAAGCTCTATGTACTGTTGGGAACATCAGAGAGGTAACTCTGTGAAACAGCACTGGGTTTGTGTTTATTCTCCCTGGGCGATATCTGCACTAAGGCACTTTGTTTGCAAGTGATGACAAAGTTGTTCTCTGCTGCAAGCTGAGCCTGAAGGCAGGAGGCCAGTGTGTGATGGAAAAGATGGAGTTTCTCAGAGCGATACATTGCCTTTGCTTTCTCATAGCACAGTTTTGAGGAGGAAATTCTTTGGCTTGATGTTTAAGTACCAGAGACAGAATCAGTGATCCTGGGAAGAATTCAGGGGTGGGAGGGAGGTAAATGGGCTTGGATGAATCAAAACCAAACTTGAATCTTTGATCAAAACATGAAGTGACATGCCTGCCTCCTTCCCCTCTCTGCTGCTGTCTGTTCCTGACTTGGATAAAGCTTGGGGAAGTTGGGGAGTTAAAAAATCTTTTTTAGTAAGTAACTCTGCATCTCTACACAATCTCCACATATGAGGATATATTGTGCCAGTCCCTAGGATGATGTAACATGACAGGTGAAGAGACAAAAGATATATGAACCTCATGCAAGAGACCATGTGCAATTTCTGTCTTTGTGGAGCGAGCTGTACCGCAGACAGGCTCTCCAGCAGGGGAATGTTAGAGCTCAGGTTTGTCTGGGTTCTGTTTTCTTCTGTGCTTGTTGAACATTAGGTTGGAAAAAAGCTGAGCTGCTGAGACTTGAGTTGTGGTGCTTTCCCTCACCCACTGCTTCTGTTTCAGTACTGGCATTCCTTGCTTAGCTTCTTCTGTGTCTCACCATGGGTGGTTGGAGTGCATTGCTGCTTCCCTGCCCTCTGCCAAGCCTGATGCTCCATGGCATGACTTCTGGTGCTGCCACTTCCAGGTGGATACGGAGATAACCAGCAATGTGTTGGCTCTTTCCCAGCCAGTCCCTGCTAGGGAGACAAAAGCAGCACTTAGAACAAATGTTATCTTTTGCAGTACATGAAGCTGTGATAAGTTGGGATGGTACTCGTGAAAAAAAAACAATGTTTGTTGAAAGCAAAAAGGACTGTCACCTCAGACCCCAGCCAGCTGAGTGTCTGCTTGCTGGCTTGAGATCACTGCTGAATTTTGAAGACATGTTTTTCTATATAGATTTGAGAGCTGCTAATGCCATGACTTTGCATCATCAGTGTGGCAGAAATTAATCTGTGACATTGCAATGGAATTAAAACAGAGAAGAAAGTGGTGGAACCTAGCCCAGTCTCCCTAGCTTTTGAAAACAGGCTTCAGTTCCTGCAAGGACCTGCTTCCAGTGGAAACTCCTCTAAGCTTACACCTTCCTCTAAGGCAAAGTTTGGCAAATATTCCACTGAGGCTGTTTAATACAGAGGTGCTGCTTACAAAGTGGATTGCTCCAACATGTAATATGTTGGCATGATTTTGGTCACTTGGTCATGCTACAGTCTCTGCACAGTCTACAGTACAGAAGCTTATGGTCTTGTGTTAAAGGTGACAGTGCTGGTTTATGGTGCATTTTATACCATTGTGTGCTGCCCCAAGCCAGGGTTGCTGCCTTGCAATGGTGTAAGTATAGCTGGTCATGCCTTGGGGCAGGGGGATGGATTACACAACCCCTGAAGTTTCCCTTCCAGACCTATTTTCTGTGATTGCAATGCACAGGAACCTTGGAGGAAAAACTAACCTGCAGTGCCATGGCACTTTTCCCACCAACTCTTCATTTGATGGCTCCTTTTCTAGATAAAATCCTTCACCCATTCTTTCCCCTTGTCTACACCTCTCTAATTCCCCTTAAGTGGCTCCATAAGTGCAAAACCACTTCCATGGGAATAAGTGATGCCTTTTCCCTCAGCAGTAGTTTAGCTGTGTCTCATGCCCCATGGTGGGGCACCCTGCAGCCAGAAGAAGATGCTCCAGAAGCAGAGTCAGCTTTTTTCTGCCACTGAGTTTTGTTCCAGCCCCTCTTCCCCAGCTGCTGCCGACAAGGTAGCAATTATGCTCCCATCGATCCCTCTTCTTCAGGAATCACCCTGTGCACACTGGCACACTGTCACAATCAATAGCCCAGCCCTTGTGCAGAGACAGCGAGGGGGCCAAAGAGGCAATTTGCTCCACTGGACAGGTTACAATGAAATAATATTGTGTCAGGAGGTGAAGTGGCAGAGTGGCTGGCACTAAATATTTCCCTCTGTATTGCCACAGGGAAAGCTAGGGCTTGAGGAGATTTAAAGTCAGGCTCAATACCTGCTGCTTAGATCCTGTTAGAGATAAAGTGTAACTGAAAGAATGTGGGGAAACAATTGTTTAGGAGACAGAATTGATGCCGGCCCTTAAACCTATCACTTCAAAATCGTTCTTACTAGGACTGAGAGGAGGAGATTAAATACCTTTCATTTTTGACCTCTATCTGATAGGTATTAAATGCATACAGGGTTCATTGTGGATAAAACTCATGGCTTCCAACAGCCAAGCTCAATCAATTAGCTTACTGGTAAAAGACAAATATTGTAGGCAAAAAAAGGAGTTTAATGCCTTGACAGTCACTGCTGTCATCCCATCTTAGAGGCATATTATAAATTAGGCAATCAAAGGTATCACTTTCAGTGAATTTTTAACAGGCATAGTAGGGGGAATTTCAAGACTTCTCTGAAATATTTTTATTTTCTTTTCAATAGCCCCTTGATGCTGTATCTCAAATGAAATGAGTAAAGAGTGTTATGCCTGTTGCTCCCTGGTTTCAAAGCTCACGCCTGATATGTGGCAGTCATCTCTTCTGAGTGAAGTATATTACAGTTTTCAGCTTTGCAGGGCATAAGCAGAGGACACTGTGGGTGCTGCTCAGCTCAAGAGCCTTGGTGACCATACATTTGCACCCACTGCTCTCCTCCCAGCATAGATCAAGCACTTAGAAATACATACAGTTACTCAGAAACACAACACTGATTTCTGCCATGGGGTCTGTGTTAATTTGCACAGGGTAACTGTGGAGCACTGTTAATGTGGAAGCTGCAGGGCCAGCACAAGTCACCCAGGGGCCCTGTGAGCAGCTTGCACTTAGACTGGCCTCAGACTGCTTTTCTACACACAGGGACCTCATCAATGGCAGCACTGGGGTCCATCCCTGTGGTGTGCTGTGCCTGAGAGCACTGCCCCAGAGAAACCATGGCATGGCTGGAGGCTGCAGGAAACCTCAAGGGCTTAAAACTCTGTTCAGAGATTAGTGTATGCATGGAAGCCAGTGCTAACAAGGTATTCAGTCAAATGTGGGTTCATAGGAAAAGCAGGCTTAGTGTTTAGACCTGGGAAACTGCCTGAAGACTGCTGCTGCTCCCAGCTATGCCTCACACACACTTTGCCATCCCAGGTGCATCATTTAGGCCAGATTTTTCAGAAGTGCCCAGTTATTTGGAGTGCTTCATTAGTGCTAACCCAAGTGTGGAGCACCTGCAGATGCCCCTCCATCAGCAGGACCTAGCAAGCCTCTGTACATCTGTTCATCAAGTCAGCCAGCATTTAGGCATCTTGCAGTTAGAATGGAGGCTTTCTGCTTTCAGCATCTCTGAGTTTCCACCTTTGTGAAATGGTGGCAATGCTGCAGGAGATAAACAGCTGAGTGGGGAGCCCACAGGCCAAAGTAGCCTTAACACACTGCATGGCAGCAGGTAAACCTTGGGTAACTGGGCACTCCTAAGAAAACCTGGGTCTTAAGTGCCATCCCAGGCTGCTCACCCTAGCTGCATGGCTAAACCCTTGGGGTTTCCTGCCGCCTCCAGCCATGCCATGGTTTCTCTGGGGCAGTGCTCTCAGGCACAGCACACTACAGGGATGGACCCCAGTGCTGCCATTGATGAGGTCCCTGTGTGTAGAAAAGCAGTCTGAGGCCAGTCTAAATGAAGGCTGCTCACAGGGCCCTGGGTGACTCGTGCTGACTCTGCAGCTTCCACATTAACAGTGCTCCACAGTTGCCCTACAATGCAGGAATGTTTGCTCTTTTGAGAATAAATGGGGGCAGCACTGTTTGAGCCAGGCCTGGCGAGGTAAGGAGCAATTCCCTGGCAAGCAGAGAGCATCTGGCTTCCCTCAGCCCTGCAGAGGCAAAGGGCAAGGCATGACCCACCCTCTCCGTGCTGTACAGCTCCCATCTCTGCCAGATGAATGGTGCTTTTTTGTCACCACAGAAAGCAAAACCCAGCCATGTGCAAGCACAACATCTGCTCGGCGGGGCTGCCGCTGCTCGGCGCTCGCCAGCGAGAGGCTGAGCGCTGTTTGCTGAAGCCCCGGCACCGTGCCCCGGGCTTGGCCGCGGCGCTGCAGCGAGGGTCGGGGGGCTGTGCCTCCCGCCAGCAGGCTCAGAACCGCTGCCTCAGAGCCTGCAGTGGGGATTCCGTGCCTGTGGAGGGGTGTGAGCAGGGACTGGCAAGCCGCGGCCAGCGGGCTCTGCCAGGACACGTCACCTGCCTGTCCCTAGGGGTTAGGAGGAGCTGGGCAGTGGGCTGAGAGCTGAGAGGTGTTTGGCTGCATTTCCAAGGGTTTGCCATGAGGGTTTGGGTGATGCCTCCCTCTTTCTGTGGGGTTTCCTACCTGGAAATGCATTTAACAAGGCATTTGAAGATTTATTTTTGACCATTGCAGTGCAAATGGATCTGACTCAAATCCTTAAACACCGACACATTTTTGGTACTGATTTATCTCTGGGTATGACACTCATGTCTCCCCTCTCCAAGATACTGTGGTTCAATTAAGCCATAGCATAGCCCTGCCTGGGAGCAAAGGGCAAAAGGAATGGGTTCCTGTGCAAGGCAGGAAAGCTCTGCCCCAACCATGGGGCAATATCAGCCCCAGAGATGCAGGGGTGTTGTGGGGCACAGGTCTCCCCTTGCTGAAATGACGAGTCCATGCCTCTTATCTGTATTTGTGTAGTGATGAGGGCTTTCCACTAGAGAGAGACATGAGTACACACAGAAAACCTGTTTGCTATTTGTATCACACAGTTCACCTGGCCAACATGGTGCAAAACAGAATGGTTGGAGCTGATCACAAAATGAGCTTTTTTGCCCTGCTGAAATTTTTACTTCTCTTTTCTGACTGACACTTGTCTTCAAAACGGAGTTTGGCAAAGAAAATCCTGGTTTCTTTCATTCTTGTTTTAAAACAACCCATTTTTATCCTTTGTAGTTCTTACAGAAGAGGCCAGAATATATTGAAATATTGGAGAGTCTCACAACAAAAAAATAAAGAAACTTGCCTGTTGTGGGTTGGACTAAAAATACTTTTATTAGAAATACTCTTTTTTTGAGAAAATGTTCAGCTGGTTGCTGTTTATCTGACAAGAAAGTGGATATTATCCAGGCAAAATTTGGTAACTCTCATGTACCTTTTTTTCTCTATAGACAAAAACCCAATTCAGTGACCTCTGAAATATGCACATCTTGTGGAAGGATCGTGATGATATTGAACACAATACATTTAAGAGCAGAAGTAAAGCATAACTTTCTTAGCTCAAAATCCTGGGGAAATGGAAAAGTGGCCAAGGACAGTGGTGTTAATACTTCTTTATTTATGTGTCATGCTGAAATCCTTGTAGGCAGCCAGGTCTGTGCTTTGCACACCAGAGGAAGCTGGTCCTCTCAGCTGTTTCTCACTGAAGACCCACACAGCCAGCAGAACCAAACCCTCTGAGTGTGGTTTTGGAACAGTGCCCATTTGAAGGGAAGAGCACTGTTGAGTGAGGTGTCTTTAGCATATAATGTATTGTTATATGCCTACAGTGTCAGTTTTCCTTTGGGGTCACCTGCAGCTCTGAGTGCAGAGGGTGTGCAGCACCTAGAGCTGCTTTGCCTGGGATTTGTGCTGAGCATACAACTCAGGGTGGCAGGGCTGTGAGTCACACAATTTCTTCTATTTTTGGATCCTGTTTTTGAATGCTTTCCCCTGTGGTATATGGGTGGTTGGAGGAAACACACACATGCAGGCTTCACATACTGCAAAATAGAAAGTCTGCATTTAAAGGCCTCCTATTGCTTACTTGCAGATCCTGCCAAACTTCAACCTGCTAGTCTTGATAAACACACTCTCCTGGGGTGCTGCTCACTGGGAACAGATGGTCCCATGGGAAACAGATGGCCCCAGAGCTGGGAACTTCCAGGAGCTTTTATGGGAGATGGGATCCCATCCTTTACCTCAAAGGCCCATGCTAAAGGCACAGAGCCACGCTCCTCTAGCATGTTTCTCATCCCATGAAAAATCCCCTTTCACTGCAGTTAGGTGGGAGTGGGTACTTGAAGCAGGGGGTTCCAATGCACAGGCAGTGTCCACCTTTCTGAAGGACATAGAAGAAATCTGAGGAGTGAAGAGGGAAAAAAACATAAAGACTCAAAGACTATGAAGTAATGCTCTTATTCTTTGGTGCCTCCCAAATGACTCCTTGCACCCAGATATGTGCCTTGCACTACCTAGGGTAAGACCATCACACATCTCCATCATGACTGGAGTCTGGGTTGTAAATCCATTGCTTTAGGTCTCTTGTGAGTTAACATGGACCTGAACAAGTCACTTTTCAATATTCACTCTTGAATTACAGTCCCAGGTTTGCTCTATTTTATAATCTTGGGAAGCAGAGGTGCTGGATTTAACTGATCCTTTCACCATTAACAGCCATTCCTGGAAATGAATCACTGCCTCTTAGATTGTTTCCCTGATGTTTTTGAAAGAACATCTGATATCTTAAAGAGATGTCTTTTCCTAACCTGGAGCTATTATGACTGTAGTAGCTGCTGGATTCATAACACCAGGAGCAGAAAGCCTCTCTGCATCCTGCCCAAGGCACCCCTCTCCTAAGTTTCTTGTAGCATTTCTTGAGGGATGTGGCCTAGACCCAAGAAAATTGTTAAGCTCCCAGTTCCTTATTTGTTCTTAATTTTCCCTTTGAAAACTGGCCCTCAGCTAATGCAGTTTTCTGAAAACATGCAACGCTTTGTTATACCAAGTTTTTGTTTGCTCCAGTTTGAAGCCCAGTCTTTCTGTGGGGAAATAATCCCACACATAGGAGAATAACTGTAGAGAGATCCTATAGTTGGGAATTTCTACCTCAGGGTTGTGTTTTATTGTATATCACTTCCTCCCTCTGTAACACCCCTCTGGCCTCCTAACAAACCCTCTCTCCACTTGCTTATGGACTTTTAATATATTTCAGAAATCTGGTAAATGCAGAAAATGTAGACTAAAAGCTGTTCTAACCCAATGTTTCTTGCCTCTTCTTTGAAAGCCCAGTGCACATTAAATGAAACTTATATGCTTCTTGAAGCTGCCTATGTTATTATTGGAACTGATGCACATTCACTCCAACCAATCTATTTTTATTTGAACCACTTACTCTGTATGAAGCCAAGCATAATAACTACAGTCAATATAGATATATTTGTTTTTATTTAAACTCCTAAGTGTGCTAAAAGCAAAAAATGCTTTTCTCCCTGAAAACCAATATATATGTATAATAGGCAGAAAATGTCTGTACCAGTCAGAGCGGCAGCGGCCGGTGGCGCAGGGGCCGCTCCTGACATCGCTGGCACAGCCACCCGGGACCTTCTGCGGGACAGCAGCGGCCCCTGGGAACCTGGCAGCTTCTCCTTCCCGGAGCGGCGGGAGGGGAGGGCAGCGCGCCCCGGGGCTGCGGGCTCAGCGCCCGGGCGGGCTCGGCCGGGGGCCGCCGGGTGAGCCCNNNNGGCGGGCGGGCGGGGGCTGCAGCTGCAGCCGGAGGAGGCGAAGGCACTGACCCCGCTCTCCTGCTTTGTCCGTGCGCTCAGGGGCGGTCAGAGGGACGGCGTATAACGTGTGGGGAAGGGACTGGGGAGAAGAAAGTAGGGAAGAGAGTCTTGGCAGAGGCAAGGACTGTTTTCCCTGTGTGCCCATTTATTTCTCTCAGTACCAGAATAGATAGTTAGAACTTTGTTCATTGACAGTAAATTAAATTGGTTGAACCCCCCCCAATCAGTAATCTGTTTTTGCCCATGACATCAAAATACCTCTATGAGTGGATAGACACGAACCACTTTAGGGATGGGATTTTACCCCCAGAAGTTAACACGGGACAGGCATCTTCCTTCTGCTCTCTTGGGACCTGCTCGTCTGCTTTCGTTCATCAGGCAGCTTGTCACTTTTCATCATCAAGACATTAACACACAGGAGGAGAACTTCAAGAGTGATCAAAATGGCTTATCAAGGTTGGAGGGGCAGTCCAAGGTGGTTTGTGTCTATCCTGGTTGCTTTTGAAATGCAAGGTCACATTGCCTATTCTGACCACACACCTCATCAACTACTCCTTGTGCAAAGTAGAAACAACTCCTTCCTTCCTATCCTTCCTCCACAACCTTACAATATGCAAAGCTAGGAAATGCTAGGATCTGATGAGTAGTCATGGCTGGGTCTTCCTGTTTTACAGCTCCTCCTAGAGCTCACAATCCATCACCTGTGTTTTCCTCTGCTCAAACCTGTCTTTGCTGTTGGAGGAGTCCCCTCTTGTGACAGCTTTAAGCCGACTCTTCCACAAAGATTCAAAAGCTTCAGTTTAGTTACTCTGTTCTCATGCTCCTAGGCAGTCAGTGCTCACTACCAGAACCTCATTAAAGAGGTGCATGGCTTGTTTCCAATCCCATGGAGTTATATCCAGCATGCCACTGGACCTGTTCTGAGCTCCACACCAGAAAGATCTCAGACCATTAGGGGAATGTAGACCATTAGTTGGTATGCAGAGCTGATTGATCCAGGAGCATCTATTTGGGCAAGCTTCAGACCCCAATACCTCCCAGTTAATCCATTTAGCATAGTGTTTGCATGTTTGCTGAGGCATTCAAAGGGGCTTTATGGAAAGAAGGATTTCTCTATAATGAATGGAAACAAACAAGATCAAAAGGCAGAGATAAGCAAACGGACAGGATTTCAAACCTAACCTGCGTTTAAACTGAGTGGCTGTCAATATTAATAGCATAAAAGCAGCAGTGAAGTGTGGCTGACACACCAGGTAGAGAATGCTTAGAGACATCTGAAAATCCCATCAGAAATTGCAAAGGCAAATGTAATTAGCATGTCTGGAATTGTCTTAATTCATTGCATTTACATTGTCTTGAGAAGCTGGCAAGGATCCTCTGCACATAGCTTGTGCAGGCACAACTTTGTCCTTTTCAGTCCTTTTACCCCTTTTTGACAGTCTGTAAATGGAGGTAGGGGGTGATGCTAACACAGGATATTCCTGCTTGTGGCATAAGGCACTTTCTCAATGTATTCAGGATTCAAGACTTGTTGAAATTGCAGACCCTACTTGTCAGTTCTGCATGCTGGAAGAATTCAGTTTTGCTCTGACTAAACGTGCAGGTCAGAGGACAGAGGCATTATCAGAATGGTGTGGAGGCCTGTGGCTGGGCTGGCTGGTGCTGATGTAGGCTGGGAGAGCAAAGCTGTGTGTGGGAAAGAGCAGAGAGGCCAGTGTGAGATACTGAAATGGGTAATGGCTCAAACATTTTTAAAATCACTGAGGAACTTTGGCCATTGCACCAAAGAAGCAACTGCTGATCTGTGACCACTGAAGCTCACCCCACAAATATGCCTCCTGATGGGAATTTGGACCATGAGTTAAGCCACCTGATGGCACAAGTAAACAAGGCTGGGGGAGGAGAATATATCCACAAAGAAAGCCAAACTCAGCAACTATGCTGAAAATCAGCTCTGGCTAAATTTGGCAGGGGGGACCACAGCCCACCAATGTATTTGCTGAGGTTGGGTTTGCCCAGCCTTCCTCCCTCAGCTGAGGGATAAGAGGAGAGCTTTTGGGTGTGTGATGGTGTAACCTCTGGTCAGGATGAGACAGAGGGGCTGAACACTCACCACTGGAGGCTACAAGCCAGATAAAAAGGAGACCCTGTGGAGAATCCTCCCTTGCACCAATGGGCTCAGTTGTAAAACTCCCTGCCCTGCCCCTGGAAAGGTCACATTCACATGGGACATTCAGGTGAGAGGCAGCTGTCATGGCTTAAAAGGTGTCATAAACCACCAAAGACCCCCAAAGTGCCCCCAGACTCATTTCTGAGGCCTTCCACCAGAGGAATACACATGATCCAAAGTGTTGCAACAGATCCAGAGTTTGTTGCAAAAGACATCGTAAAACTCCCCCCCTCAGGGTAAGTGCTGGGGCATTCCCACATATACCTGAACAATATCAATCCATAGAACTCTGTGTTTTGTGGGACCCCCACCACTGAGAAGACTGAAGAAGAGGACCAATGGGATGCCACTGGGCCTGCAGAGTGGTGATATCTTTTTCTCTCTCACTCTCTTTCTCCCCTTCCCCCCTTTTCTATTTCTTTCTGTCTTTCTACCTCACATTTACTATTAAATAAAATCCTTACTATTGACTTCGGCATGTGGTCTTGTTTGCTCTTTAATTTGGGCAGAGGCATCTCTGTAATAATTTCAAAAATTGGATCTTAACAGCAAGTGATGCTGTTAGTCAAAACCAGGGGAATTGACTGTGGATGTGCACTGCCTTTGTAGGACCAGACCTGAAGGAAGATACAGTACAATGAGGAGCACAAACCCAACAGGTAGAGGGACAGGTTGGAGAAATCAGGTATAAAGGAAATGCAGGAGATGAAACTGCAGTTTAATGTATCCACAAGTGCACATTTAGCAGGCAGTGGCTGATGACAACATGGGGATTTGGGGCTCCACAGTAAATTTCCAAAGCCATTTGCTCAGCAGATTAGTGTGTAACCCAGGAAATCAATAGCCAAAAAGTGTGTTTTATGTTGAAGCTGGCAAACAGGTACAAAATCACAGTAAATAAATGCAGAATGACTACACTCTTATGTCTGAATAAACACGTCTGGTGGAATTGTGGGAGGGCTACAGTGCACTCAGCTACATTTTTTTGATGGGACTTTGGCAATGGAGAGAGAACCTCTGCTGGAATATTTGGCAGGATTTGAAGCAGTGGTGGTGGGAGTACCTTGTGAGCTCAGGGTGCAGAGCAGGCTGCTTTCAGTGTCAGTCAGGGCACTGGCCCTATGCAGGGTGGGTCAGCACCACAAGTGTCAGCTGCAAAGAGACATGATTTGATTTAATGAACTCATCCAGGCAACTAAAGGGCTAATATGATTCCTAAAATACAAACACTACAGGGAAATCTATTAACTGTGACTAAAATAAAAGCCTAGCTGGAAGTGAATCACAGAGCCAGCTGTCACAGAGCAGTGGTTCCTGGCTGCTAGGTCAGGAGCACAGTACAGAGAACACAAGTGAATGGGCATTGCTAACCCCGTGACTCCTGACTAGTTCTGAAGAATATCTGCTATTTCCAGTCGGGTTTATGTGTCAGTGTTGGCACTGCTGACACCATTTCCAGAGCTGGTAAAGGAAAGGTGTGACAGCATTGAAAACCAAGCCAGGTGGAGAAGCAAGGTGAGTGAATAGCACAGTTTGGAGGAGAAGGGAGAAGACAGCTGTGACGATAGCTGAAGTAGAATAAAGGGGCTGAGAGGTCACACAAACAGATGCAGAGAATTGCTTGATTTCTAAATGAATCTCAGCTGTATAAATGCTGTTCTTGAGCCAACAGGTTGCTGCTATAGTCTGGATCCACAGTCAGAGAAAAACCAGATTTTCTATGAAATGCCTGTGTGGGGGTCAAGACAAGCTCTGGGTGAGTAAGGCCACACAGAATGAGGCTGGAATGAAAAAAAGAAAATGGGATTATAGCAAGAGACTACAGACCATCTTTCCAGGCAATGTCTAGGTTTGAATTGTTTATGGCCACACTGGCATTGAAATATCAAGTGAACTGCTGCTCTTGCTTCCCTGGGGGAATGGTCAGAGCTGAAATAACTCAGCAGCCCTGGGCTGGTGGATTTGTTTTTATTTCAAAATATAATGATATTATTTCTCTCCTCCTACTGCCCTTTTTTCTCAAGTGTTTAGAATTGGTATTTCTGCTATAACTAGGTCAGGGAACCTAAGTAGGTCAGGGTGACTCTCTAAATGTGGCCAATCTAGAAGCAAAGCTGGAGAGAGAAGACCTGACTGTGTGTATAAACAAAAGGTGGCAAACTGGGCCTGGTGGGAGGGATGATCCCTCAGGAAAGTGCTGAGAACTGAGAAGTACCTGTGTGGGAACTGAGAAAGGAAAGTGAGCTGTGGGGCAGGGAACAGGGTCTGAGGGAGCAAGGCTGGGGAATGGAGTACAAACTGGGAACAAGATGATTGGGGATTGGAGTAAAAGGTGATGGGAGGAGTAGGGAAGAGAATGAGGTTACAGCAGTAGATGGGAGGAGAGCAGAGGAAGGGTGAAAGGCTTAGAGAGGGGCTAAGGTGGGAAAGAGCAAGAGATGTGTGGGTGGGAGCAGCTGAGAAGGACTGGGAATGGGGTTGCATGGAGGAGAGAATGTGGCAAAACATGGGGAAAAGGCTGAGATGGTGAAGTGTATCTGAGAGGGAAAGAGTGTGAAGGGCACAGTAGGGATGATGTTTTTAACTAGAGAGTGGAAAATGAGAGATGAGGGAGAGAAGAATGTGGTATTCATGTAGTGTGAAGCTGCCAATCCCAGCAAAGGTGTGGTGAAGCCATCATTGTGTCCTTTCCCTCCTCTCTGGGAAGGGTGAGCGTGCTGAAGGCAAAATTACAGAAGAAAGGGGGCTGTGACTGTGCTTGTGCTTCTCAATTACACATCATTTTGCAGGGGCATTGCTGACTTTGATGTCAAAGCTCTGACTCCCATCCAAGGTTTGGTGTTCTTCCGCTGGAGTCATCAAAATTTGCTTCCCTCAAAAGCAAAGATGATGAAGTTGCAGCAACGGGAAGAGATGTTTACATCAAAGGGAGAAACCCCCAGGGTTTGAAAGTTAATCATTTTTATGTGTCTAATTTTGTGCCTTTCTCAACCAGTGCCTTGCATGTTTGGGGTTGCCAGGTTGAAAATGGTGCATGTGACCCTGTGGGACCCCTCAAACTATTGTTCTATGAAAATGTGGAGACTTCATCTCCCTCCTTCTTTTATCACATTGTAAGTATATTCATGGGTGCAAAATCCATGCAGGCTGCAGCTGCTGTGGGAGGGCATTCTGAGCCTGCTTCACACACTTGGGAATGCTTCTTTTTGAACTGAGTAGGACACTGCACTGCACAGCACCTTGTGGTCTCTCAGGCAGCCTGTGTCTGCATTCAGCTCCCACAGCTCCTCTCCTGGTCATGGTTATGCTGCCCCATTACTGTGTGTGTAGGGTTGCTCAGAGAACAGAGTGGCAGCCTACAGGGAGAGCTGTCCTGTTTGATTGTCATTGTCAGCCCTGGCTGTAAGATCCACTGGGGTAGTTTTGGTAGTGGGGCAACCACAGCTGTTCTCTGAAGCTTGTGTACAGAGATCTGCTGAACCTGAGCCCTTGTCCATGGTTCTTATTCCCATAGTTGCCCTTTTAATCCTCAAAGTAATTTTAGTTTTCTTCTTCCATGGAGGTTATTAGTCCTGACCTAGCTGCTGCTCAAGTTTTACAGGGTTTAGCTTTTTCTCTTTGTTTTGGATAGCTATTACATGGTGCCCTGCTGAAATTTGCCTCTTAGGGCTAAGAGCAGTGGATTTGGAGGAGAGAGAAGAAGGACAAAAAATAAATATTTATTAAGGAGGGTGTGAGTCTCCTAGTGATACCAGCCTGGTGAGCCTTCCTTTTTCATTAGCAGAGATGTTGGCTGTGAAGGGGGTGTGCAGCTTTGGTTCTAGCAGCCAAACCCACTGATGGGCTTTGGGCCATTGGCAGTTCTGGTGTATTAGATCCATCAAGTTATCTCTGCATAGCACTGTAAACAGCTGGAATCAGTTGGTATCACTGGGCAGTGGTTAGAAAGAACTGATAGGGAAACAGTGTTGTATTGCTGAGATATTAATTAAAAATGCCTGAGATTATTCCTAAGTACCAGCATATACATCCTCCAAGAACAGGGCAAGAAAGGCTTTAGGATATTGACTTTAAGTTTTTTTGTTGATTGTTTGGGTTTTTTAAACCAAAATCGCTGTGTGAATGCAAGGGCAAGACAGAGCAGCAGCATTTACTCTTCACTGGCAGTAGAGCAGATTTGTCCATGGACACTGCAATATTCCCATAGGAGTAAAGGGTAAAGTTGGGTTCTTAACCAGAACAGTTGGGTGTCTCATCTGGGGATGATCTTTAGGATGAATTAAGCCTTTGGATAATCCTAATTTCTTGTAATTCCAAAGGTGTAATTTGATGACACCCTATGGTGACCAGTTTAAGAGTATTAAGCAAAAAGTTTAAAAAAATTGAGAAACATAAAAACTTGTTTGGTTGTTTAATTTCCCCAGTTATTTCAGAGGGGTTTCTTTCACAGTGAAAGTTTTCCTCAGTACTTTAATTTACTAGAAAAAAATGGACTACAGTTATTAACTCCCTTTGGGCTATAATTTATTACCATTTGATCTTTTTCTTTACTCCAAATACTACTTCTGACCATGAATACTTATATTACTTAAAAAAAATGCAAAACAAATATGAACTTATTTTGATGGTGAAGTGTGTCTTGAAAGAAAATATTATAGTTAGTTTTTCCAAATATTTTATTTGATGAAACACCTGGAATTATGTGGAAACTAGACTGCAATATGAAAAATTGAGCTGTCCAAGTGAAGCAGGGAATTAATGTCACAACTTTGTAATTGGGGTTTTTTGAATACAAACACAAATTTTGTGAAACCAGGAGCAACTTTTCAGAACTGTGATGACAGCCTCTGATTTATTATTATTACCCCAACTATTATCATTATTATTCTTATTGTCAGAGTTAAGCTTCACCCATCTTCTGTCTTCTGTGCACACATTAAGAACAAAAGCCACTCTGGGACTTCAGAGAGAGTTCAGACAGCACCAAAGCAGTGTAGCAAGGTGAGACATGAGGAGGAATCACCACTGGGATGAGGTGAACACCTGGGATTGGTGATGAGCAGAGTCCCTGGAGTCCATCGTGGTACTGAGACCTCTTAAAGAGGAGCACCAACAGTTGAAGGATTACAGAAACCTGTGGTGCCTTGCCTGGTTGTTATGAAATCAAAGATGGGGCTGGTATCCAGCTGGTTCAGGTCTCCACTTAAATGAGTTTCTTCCTCTCTCAGCCCTCCACCTTTTTTTTTTTTATGGGCTCCTCTCTTAGTACCTTTAAAAGTGCCTGCCTGCCCCACCACCCAGTGTCACTTCCAGAACAGCTCAGCTCTGTGCTGCTTCCCAGGCACCTTCCTGATACCTTGCTGCTTTTTTAAGGGGGCTTTATGGTTTATAGTATCCCTGTATTTCCCCTGTGGAGACAATGTTGTGTCACTCCTAGCTTCAAAATGCAGCAGATGGAGGACACACATAATAGTTAAGGTCATAGAATGGTTTGGGTTAGAAGGGACCTCAAAGATCATCTCATTCCAACCCCCTGCCCTGGGCAGAGGTGCTCAAAGTCCTGTCCAACGTGGCCTTGAACACTTCCAGAGATGGGGCATTCACAACTTCTCTGGGCAACCTGTTCCAGTGCCTCATTTCCTTTGGAAAGCCTGAGGATTGAAAGCTTTTTAGGGAGAGATATGAAGGAAACCTGTTGCACATATGGGGAGAAATCTGATCATATATATCTGCTGGAAGCATCTGTGAGTGAAAGAAGAGAAGGAAGGTTGAAAGAGTGTGTTTAGCAGATGTTTATCTGCGAAGGTGCAGATAAATAGTTATTAAACTGTAACCCTGACACTACCTGTAGTACTACCAAAAACTTTAATCTGTTAACAAGTCTTGTGTTAAATTGCAGAGAAAACTCCATGGTTGCATTTTATAATTTCTACACATTAAACTTGGTGTTGATGTCAGCTTTTGCCCTGGACTAGTAGTATCCCCAAGAGAAGAAGGCTATAGGGGAATATTTGCCTTACATAAGATGTTGAAAAGGCCTTTCATAACTTTTCAGGTAGATTCTGTGTTGCTTTCCTCTTTGCTTAATCTTTGATACTTACTTGATTCTTTGAAATGTATCCAAATCTTCCTACAGATAAACTACATGCAAGATGTGTCAGTAGCACTGACACACACTTTCCTACAGAGGGTCTCAGGATATGCTGGGAACCTGATCTTCACTGTGCCACTAGGGCAGAAAGATTTTGTGTTCTGGGCCTTGACCTGCAGCTCTGGAGATCTGCATTTAATTTTCAGCTCTGCCACATACTTCCCAAGTGACCTTGTGCGAGTCATTTATTCTCTCAGCATTTAATTATCACCCTTTTGCAGATGAGAAGTTGACACTTCTCTGCCTTCCAGAGAGTAATGTGAGGATAAATTCATCAACCTTCATGTTCTGCTGTGAACAATGGGAGTTCACTGAGGCAAAGCAAAGTCCAATGAGGAGATGAGACAGCACAGGGAACCAAAGCAAGGATGAAGCCCATTTTAACTGGCTAGAGAGCTGTCCTGTATGAAGAGAGTATATGATGTCTTGCAGGGATTTACATCAGTCCTCTGAGTGTGCAGTGCTATGACCTCAGTATCCTAGCCTTCATTATGGTGACAAACTGGAGGGTGGGGGGAACACGAGGCTCCTAGGTCTCTTTTAGTAAGTAGTCATCAGATGGCTCATTCGCTTATGTCACTTTTTTGTGCAGCTCCTGCCTTTTCATTTCTGTAGCTAGACTGAGTCAAGCATGGAAAATGGTCATTTACTGAGATTACAGAATGTGGGTTGTATCACAAAGAGGAGGAAAAGGTGCAAAGCATGAAAATGCTCTCTTGGAGAGAAAATGTTCCATGTCAGTCTGTGTTGTCATTGTGATTTATTGTTCTAGAACAGTTAAACATTTCTGTTCTCACTGCCAAAGGACTTCAACTGTATGGGACATTTCCAGCGTTCCCTAAGGAGATGGCTTTCACTTTTACAGGTGACAGCTGTGGATCTGGATCACATGAACATGTCTTGACCTTGGAGTGAAGTTATTAAAAATTAGGTGCAATTCAGAGGAGCAGGATTGCTGTTGGAGTCAGTGCCTACGTCTCTCTTGACTGTGGTTAGTCACTAAGTGCTCACCATAGATACTTAACAGTCCAGATAGTGCCTCCCTTGTCTGATTTCAGTTGGAAGCTTACAAGACTTCCTAGAAGAGGACCAGTTGCCTCTTCCTTTGTAGCTGTTCCTGCAAGTAATTCAAACTTGTTGACTGGTATTTTTCAGCTGGTGCTCTGCTGATGTTCAGAAGGGTGGATTTCAAGTGCCTTTCTCATCTTGCTCCTTCAAGAGCAGGTGAGCTTTGAGCATCCTTCTGTGCAGCCAGAGCATGAACTCAACCTTGAAGTCATTTGGGATGCCAAGTTACATATGAGAGTTGCCCTCTTTTCAGGTATGGATGAAGGCAATCACTTGCCCCCAGTATAGCAAAATACTGTCAGACAGCTCTGGTCTAATTTTTGGTGTATTCTCCACAGCTTTTATTAAAGCTGAATGGAGCTTCAGGCTTTTAGCACTTTGGAATGTCACGTTACAAGGCAGACCTCTTCTCTGTTAATGGAGGTTACTGACTGTACAGATGGAAAACATTTATAAGAACTAGACTTCATTATTTTTATAATTTTTTCAGGTACTGAAAAGCTACTTTTCCCACTTGCTGCTTGACATTAGATTAAAAAAAAAAAAAGCCTTGGTAATTGATTTAACTTCAGAATGAAGTTCTCTTGTTTGGCAGCTTCCAGGAAATACAGATAATCTGTTTGGATGTGTGCATTTTGGGATCTTTTGGAAGCCTTCTGCTTGTGAATCTCTTGAATCTTGACTAGCAGGGTCCAAGATGCCAAGGAAAAAAGAGAATAGAAATTTGGGGGACCAGATTTTTGAATATTCAAGTGGCTAATGGTAATCTGTTTCAGTTTGAATAAGGTGCTTGTATATCTTTAGGATGCAAGATCTAGTTGGGGAAGCAAGTTTTTGCCAATTTTTTTTTCTTGTTGGTTGGTTTTTCTGTTTGGTTTGGGGGATTTGTGTTTGTGTGTTTTTTTGTTTGGTTGGTTTTCTTTTTTGTGTCTGTGTGTGTGGTTTTTGTTTCCTTTCTGTCCCAATGGCATTTTAAAAATCTCCTTCCCAGCATTTTTAATGTTAGGAAGAATTCCAGGAAAATCAAGCAGCCCGTGAGAAGTAGATGCTGCCTTTGCTGCATCTTCATCCTGGCTTCTCTGGAGTAATGTTGTAGGGGTATAAAACATGTTTCCTGTTAGGAAAAAATGTGCTGTAAAGAAGGAAGCCTAAGTAAATACACAATAAAGAGATGTATAAAAGTGTCTTCAAGAGACAATTCATGGCTCTGTTAGTATCACAAGGAGATTTTTGTGGGGGGTTTTAAAGGCCCTTGCTGTAGTACAGGGAATGACTCTAATGCCAAACTTTAAACCCCATGCTGAAAACAAACAGCCAGTGTGTTCTCAGCCTTTTCAGCATCTGTTAAATAAGGCAGTATAAAGAGCTGTGGTGTGGATATTAGAGGCTTGGCACACTCCTGGTATAGCTGTCACTGGGAAAAGGTATTTATAAAATGTGCTATGGAGAAAATATGATATTGCTGCTCAAGTGAAGCAGCACCAGAAAAATGCCTTGGGAACTCACATGAGGTATGAAAACACAACAAGACCTTTCATCAAAAAACTGTGGAGTGGGGAGTGAACCAAACCTTCCTCTTCCTGCAGTGTGTCAGGTCATATGGGTGGGTACAGCTGATACTTAGGCACACGAAACAAAACTTGGCAACAGGAAGTGAAGGGAAGTCACATGCTTAGCAGAAACTTCAAGGGCACACTCAGGAGACGGAATGTAATTACTCAATTTGGATTTTAGCCATGACAGTGAGTTAACCCTCAGAGCAAGTATGGTTTTATTTATCTCTGTTCCCCTGAAGATTAGAGGTAGGCACTTAAGACCCTTTATTTAATTTTTTTTTATAAGCTTTTTCTATGACTTGCATTCTTATAATATCTGAGCCTTACAAACATGAATTAATTTAGTCTAATATACAACTGTGATTCTGAGAAGTCTTTTCCCAGATGCCTTTTCATACCTAGAAATGGTCCCTGAGAGAAGTATAAGATTGGGGCAGTTTGGTTGTTCCTTGCATTGGGGATTACAGTTTTAGTTGCTGTCCTCTTTCACAAGGGAAGGGCACAAATATCCAGGTTAGGAAACAATGGGTAATTTAATAAGCCTCAAAAGACCTAGTGGAAAACAGGGCATTTCCCCTCACTGCTGCCCTTCCTCCTGATGAGTGCAGAACGAGGGGCCAATCACTGTATATTTCATGAACAAAATATCAAGTTTGTTCCTGTACAGTGTATTGTGTGTTAGGCAGCTGGCCTGTCCCCTCTTCCTTCTGGCTGACAGTAGGATTCTCTGATCAGCTAAGGTTTCCTGTTATGTGAGCCCCACCAGTGGAGTGCACATGGAAAGCGTGTGCTTCCTTTCATTAAAGGGTTGCTTTTGATGAAAGAGATGAGATGTTGTGCTGGTTTGGGCTGGAGCAAATTTTCTTCACAGTGGCTGGAATGGGGCT